>JACEFZ010026661.1:0-20906 GCA_014155875.1 Cepaea nemoralis
TCCAAAAAGAGGTGTAATTGTTTTCCCTGAGTGACCCTTCCTCAGCGAGGCGAGTCTCCTGCAGGCCAACAACATCAATGTTAAGACGATTGAGTTCGGCATCAATCACAGCCGTTTTTCTCAATCAATCAATCATGTGCCATGCCGGAAAGCGAGGGCTGTCATGATTCGCCATTTCACTCGATCACCAGTGACGTGGATCAGCTCAGTGTTCCTGTCTCGTCCATGCCATGTGGCCAAGCCATCCAGGTATTTTCCTCTCGGTCTTCCTCTTTTTTTCACATCGTCAATATTGGTCAAGTCAGTGGAAAATCCTGGACACATGGTTCTCACGTTCAAGGTTGCAAGCCGTGGCTTGAGGCTTCTATATTTAGTTTTATTTGTGCCTGGTGCATTGGTTTTACAGCCTGCGATTCAGATTGTGTCCTAGCCCCAAGAACCCATTGAAGCAGGAAGGCTGTGGCGGAACAGCACCAAACTTGCCGGGGGCTGCCCAGCTTGGGGCGGGTGGTAGCTGATCAGTGACACCTGTAGGTGTCTCCCACTATCAGAGGCAACGCGTGGAGCCCCATGTCTACTCCAATTGACAGGGATTTATAACCCGTAACAGTTGCCTCTCACTTTGATTCCGAGACCAGTTAAGACCAGGGATGGAGTTATTGCCTCTCCATAGCACAAAGCTTGGGCTAAAATATAGAGATCATGTGTTGCCCATGCAGCATGATCTCTCTCTCAGCCTGCCTAGTTCACTCCAGAGGAAAGGTAACACCCCTACATCTGGAACAAGACAAGCTGCAGAAGATGACGGATCAGCAAAGCAATGCTCTAACTGTCCGCCTGTCGGAGCTTCGATCCTATACCAGTCGCCAACCAAGGCTTAGGGCCTGGTCTGCCCTGCCATGACATTTTGTCTTTAGCTTGCATTTCCTCGCATGACCAGGTACGGGGTGTCTTTTGTGCAGCCGAGCAGGGGTCTCATTGCTTCATTTTGCACCTAGTCTAATATTTCTAGCTGGGTCTTGCTGACTGTGAGCAGGCCCCGTCTGTAATCTATGACACTTAGCACAAAGTCCTTGGTGGAGAAGGAAGAGCAAGCTTTATTTAATGTCAGCTGCTGCTGTAACCTTTAATGCTGTTAAACCCTTTCTGGTTCTGATTATGACATTGTTAACGTGATACTTGTATGACAAGCATCTGTTAAAGGTGACCCCGAGATATTTTAATATGTTAGTTCTGTCATTGTCTATACAGCCCATGCTTCGACTGGTGGGGTGTATTAACTATGTGTGTGTTCAGGGAGAACCTTGTCAAGAAAGACTTTGCCGAGTTCACATGTGTCAGTGATACCTCACACCACTCATCGAATCTGTGTAGGTCATGGTGCACCCCTCTTGTGATTTCATGCCTATTTTTTTCCACGTTAGCAGACAATGATATCGTCGGCGTCAGACATTGTTCTACCAAGGCCTATCTCAGTGCACTGGTAACAGCTGCTGTGTCCACAATGAAAAGAACAGGTGATAGCATTAAGATGCATTGAGGTTTCGATGTCCATACACGGCATTGCAACAACACTGCTCTTTCTGAAAAAGCTGCTGCATTCCAGTTAACCAAGTTTGGCTCTGTGTGCGTGTCCAGAAGGAATCTCATGATCATCCTTATTGGGACGCTGTTGTACGCATAGCGACAACAACCGTTTACATGCCAATCTCGAAACCTTCATACGTGTCACATGCGAACCGTGCGGTATTGCACTAGGTGTCTTTGCCCGGACGATTACCACCTACAGTAGAGGCCAGTGTATCGTTTGTCTCCAGTCTACATGACACTCTTCCGGCCACGATTTTGTCCATGAGTTTTCCTGTGGTGTTCAGTAGGGAGATGATTTGGTAACCTTCTGTAGCTGTGTAGCCAGTCATCGTGGACAATGCCGGTTTTGATGCTGCTGTTACATGTCCTGGATAATTCCTCTAGGTCTGTCTCCTCTGGGCCGTTTAAGTCGCTGTACCTAATGCCATCCGGTCCTGAGGCTGTGCCCGGGCGTGTCTTCAGCATTGCTTTGCAGTCTGTCGCCGAAATATACGTTACGCCCTCTTCTGTGACGTTAGCCACGTGGATGGCGTGTACAGACTTGTATCTGTTGCCTCTAGCTCTGTCTGTTTTTTCGGTCTGCAAAGCTCTGTCTTTGTTTTTTAGGGGGGTTTTTTTTTTTTTTTAAAAAAAACCCCCCCCTGTCCCTTTAGATTTTTTTTGGGAAAAATAAAGTCTCCCTTTCTGTTGGGCTCGTCTAAAGTTGATGGTCCCCCATTGATTTGTGCAAAATCTGTGTTTTTTTTTTTTGTTAAACCTTAAAACCTTTGGAAAATGAGTGTGACATTGAAATTTTCCCCCAAGTGGGGAACTGCGCTCATTGAAAAAGCCTCTTGACAGCCCCTTAATTTTGGTCTTGGCCCTTAATCTCTGAGCATTGTAGAGGGCCATTGCCGGGGTAATGTTTCCCCCATTGCCAGAAAGGTATTTCAAAAATGAACATTATTCCAAAGAGGGTGGGACTTACCAATTTTTCCCCCTTTATTAAAATTTCAAAAGTTGTCCATCAACTTGATTATCCCTTCATGCCTTTTAACGATTCCACATCTGAAGAGTTGGGGGCACAAATTTCTTTATCCAAAAAAGACCCTGACTACCAAATCAAATGCCTTTTGGGGTCGAGAAGCAATAAAGTTTGTTTCTTTCATATTTTTTTGATTTGTCGCAATAAATACATATCTGGAGACTGGCTGTGAAACCCAACGTTTCGGGGTAGATTGTCCAGGTCTGCCAAAAAAGGAATTATTTTTAAAAACACAGGTTGACCCCCCCAAGTTTTTTTGCAGTGCTCCGTCGCCTTTTCTTGTCATGTTTGTGCTTAATCTTTAAAATCCTGTGGGATTCTTTCTTGCCAGATAGCTCATTCTGGTGGTCTTAAGTGATGGTCTTGCCCTTTGATAACCTCTTTGGAATACCTTCAGGACCTTGAGATGAAAGTTTTTTATAAAAATTTTAATTCTTTAGGTGGGAATGGCCATGGCAACTTGGGTGGGGCCTCTATGGCTTGGGGGCTCACCCTAGTTTGGCCCTTGAAAAAAGTAAATATCCCCCCATCTGCCACGCTTTTCTTATCATTTATTTTTTTCCAAATTTTTTACTGTCCCCTTTTTTTGTAGGCCCCACTTTTTTTTATTCATTCAAATGCTTCATGTTTCCCTTATCCTTGCGTTTTAAGGGACTAAAATTGTCCAATTCTTTAATGCCTGGAGTTTTTTCACTCCCCCAGCTTTTTAGTCATAAGTTTACGGTTGGGTCTTTCCTTTTTCTTGGGCATTTCCTTATCAATCAAGGGTAGACTGGTTTGCCGAAAATGGTCCGTTTTTGATCCCAAGTGCCGAAATCCTGGCATTTTTTAAAATTTTCAAGTTTACCCCATTTTCATTTCTGTCTTTTCTTGTACAGTGAAAGGTCTTAATTCTTTGAAATCCTTTTTGGACGGGGTTTTAATATTATTCCTGGGGCTAGATTTGTGTTTGCTTGTAACTCTTTGGTCCATCTAACCCTTGCCAAAAAAGTTCCCATATCAATACCTGTGGTATTTGAGTTGTATTGGGTTCAAGTTGTCTCCGTTGAGATAAGCCGCTGGTTGGCCACTTGGATTTTTTCCATGTGACCTTTGCATCTCTTTTTTTTAAAAAAAATTTTAATCAAGGTTTACGGGTGCAATACTCCACAGCCTTCTTTTTCATTCATCCCCATGTTTATTTTCCCACACTGCATGAATGATCCTTGCCCCAAACATTGAAACCCGAGCTTTTGCAATTTTGGCTCCCTTGTCACGGAGTTAACTTCTCTAGAACAAACCCTTTCCCAATCATCAAGGTCGATTGGGTGTTGCGAAAATGGTGGCAAAACCAAAAGGGTTCCAACGCGGGGATAAAGTTTTATTTCCCCCTTTTCAATCATTCCAAGTAGCGAATTCTTACTGAAAGCCCAACCGTGGGCCTTTTTTCTGCCTGCCCTCTACCCTTCCAAAAAGATGTAATTTTTTTCCCTGGGCCCCCTTCCCTCAGGAGGCGAGTCTCCTGAGGAACAACTCAATGGCGATTGAGTTCCATAACCGCCTTTTTTAAAATAATCATGGCCATCCGGAAACGGGGGCGCTTTTGCCATTTCATCATCACCGTGTGTATCAGCCATGTTTGCTCGTCCTGCCAGGGCCAACCCATAGGTATTTTCCTCTCGGTTTTCCTCTTTTTTTCACATCTCAATATTGGTCAATCAGTAAAATTGGACACAGGTTCCACGAAAGGTTAAGCCTCTTGGGTTCATATTTAGTTTTTTTTTGGCCGGTGCTTTTTTCGCCTGCATTCAGAGTGTTGCCCCAAGAACCCTTAAGCAGGGGGTTTGGGGCGGAACACAAAAATTTGCCGGGGCTCCCAGCTTCTTACATCAGTGCACCGAGGTGTCTCCCATTCAGAAAACGCGTGGAGCCCCTGTCTCTCCAATTGCAGGGATTTTCCCTCGTTCCTCTCACTTTATTCCAGCCATTTAAACCGGGAGGGGTTATTCCTTCCAAGCCGCTTGGGCTAAAATATAAGTATTTTTCCCCTGGTGATTTTTTCAGCCTCCCTAGTTTCCGGGGAAAAGAACCCCCCAATTGGGAAAAAGAAAGCTGGGGCGGACAGCAAACTGCCCTGCCCCCTGCGGGTTGTCCTATCCAGTGAAACCGGTTAGGGGGGTCTCCCTCCAGACATTTTTTTTTTAGCCATTTCCTCCAAGGGAAGGTTTACCCTCCCATTGCCTTTTCCGCCCGAAACCGTTGCCCAAAAGGTGGGGTTTTTGGTCCCGCCCAAGTTGGGCTAAAAAAGCAGGTGTCCTCTACTTTTACTGTAGCTCAGTCATATCTGACAAGACCTGCAATACATCCCGTTTATCCCTTCATCACTATAAGCCGCCAAGTTTTAGGGTTGCCCATCCCCTTTCTTACGAATTCTCCACAGGGTGCTTGACCCCCCAGGTTTGAAAGGTTCAAGGTTTGGTTTTTTTAACCGCCTTTTTTCGCCACGGGGACCCTAGACCTCTATGTATCGCTCCCATTCTTTGGGGGCACTTCGTGTTTACCCAACTTTTCCACTTGGGGCCATTGGTGGTTGCTTACCATTTTGTTTTTTTTTTACCGCTTTCTTGATCCTTCGGTTTTTAAAATTTGTTCATATCCTTTTTTATTCCATTGTTTCTGAACGACCAACACCTATACCTTTTCATCCGTGGCTCTGCTCCAAAATCCCCCACCTGGTTTCAACGGGGTTTGGGGGGGTTACGAACTTTGGTTTCGCCCTATGATTCGTAAAAGTTATTGAAATCCTTGTCGCTTCTGAGTCTTTGTACAAGTGGCGTTTTTTTTTAAAACCATTAACGTGCAAGGGAGATGGTCACTTCCTGATGTCCAATGACGCTCCAGTGGCAAAGTGCACTAAGGCTGTGGGGGGATGGGGGGGGCGTGGGGGGAGGGGGGTTAGTCTGTGTCCCTAATTCTGCAGGGATTCTTCTTCTTCTTCTTCTTCTTCTTCTTCTTCTTCTTCTTCTTCTTCTTCTTCTTCTTCTTCTTCTTCTTCTTCTTCTTCTTCTTCTTCTTCTTCTTCTTCTTCTTCTTATCTCTATCTGTCCATAATTTCTGCTTCGTAATTATGTGACTTTGTCAATATCGAGTATGCCTTCCTTCTTCTTCTCCTTCTTTTTCTTCTTCTTCTTCTTCTTCTTCTTCTTCTTCTTCTTCTTCTTCTTCTTCTTCTTCTTCTTCTTCTTCTTCTTCTTCTTCTTCTTCTTCTTCTTCTTCTTCTTCTTCTTCTTCTTCTTCTTCTTCTTCTTCTTCTTCTTCTTCTTCACATCTCTATCTGTCCATAATTTCTGCTTCGTAATTATGTGACTTTGTCAATATCGGGTATGCCTTCTTCTTCTTCTTCTTCTTCTTCTTCTTCTTCTTCTTCTTCTTCTTCTTCTTCTTCTTCTTCTTCTTCTTCTTCTTCTTCTTCTTCTTCTTCTTCTTCTTCTTCTTCTTCTTCTTCTTCTTCTTCTTCTTCTTCTTCTTCTTCTTCTTCTTCTTCTTCTTCTTCTTCTTCTTCTTCTTCTTCTTCTTCTTCTTCTTCTTCTTCTTCTTCAAATATCTATCTGTCCATAATTTCTGCTTCGTAATTATGTGACTTTGTCAATATCGGGTATGCCGCCTTCACTGTCCATAGCATTTAAGGACCATTTTAAGCTGCTCGGAGCTTGGGGGAAATTCACCTTAATAAGGGTTCGAACACAGGAACAGGCTAGCGTAGTAGCCACTGCGTTACCAGCTGCACCCTGGAGATATGAAGCCTGATAGGCCATTGAATAATGAGGTAAGGATGTCCAGTTCACATTCCACGGCGTGGTTCCTTTGCTGACAATTCATAGAAAATTGAAAATTAACCGGCACACCTTGTACAAGGCCGGACGATCCTAGTGCGGTGCTGATAGAAAAACATAATCGTGTCACGTTATGTCGTAGGTTATGAGAAAAGGTTAGACGAGGTTAATTGTTTAGTTTTCTGAAAATCCATCTAAATGTTTAGTAATCTGAAAACGTGCATCCACCCATCTATCCATCCATCCATACATCCACCCATACACACATAAATCCATCCATTCATCCATCCATTCATTCATCCATATATCCATGCATCCAATGTCGGACTGACCAAGGTATCAGCTCCCCCCCCCCCCCCTTTTATTTAACCATTAGAGAGTATTCGTTAAATGTTTATGAAGTTTAAGTCCTGGCAACCAATATGTTTAGACCCAGTCAATCCATCCATCCATCCATCCATCCACCCATCCATTCAACCATTATTCCATATCTTTATGGCGATTGATATTATTGATGGATCCGCACACAACATCGGGTGAAGTATAACATTCTGAGCTCATCATCATCATGTGCCGTGCCGATAAACGTGGGATGACATGTTTCACCATGTCACAAGATCACCAGAGTCGTGGACCCGCTCAGAGTAGAGCTTGTCTCGGCCATACCACGTGGCCAAGTCATCCAGATATTTACTTTTCTGCCTTCCCCTTGTTCTTTTCCCCTCAATCTCCTGTCAGTTGTCACCAAGTTCTCCAATTTATTTCTTCTCAGAACGTGACCAAAAAATTCTGACTGCCTACGTCCAATTTCTCTAATCAGTTTTCTGTTTTCATTTGTTTCTTGTAGGACTATGAGCTAACGATACGTGAATGTTCATGCATCCAATGAAACATAAAAAGTACCAAGATTTCTGCGAACGAGACACTGACAAAGTATTCTGACATAGCAACTACGAATCCAGATTGATCAACACATGTCTCTCTGGCTTCCCGTTAACTGCATCTTGTCTGCACGCAGGATAATCCACAGCTGTCAGAGGGGTTTCAACTGCTGCACTTTGACAGTGAAGTTCTTTAATGGCGTTAGCAGCAGATGGCCCTCAGGGAAAGGAGGGGAACCAGCTAAAGACGGGATCTATGATCTTGACATAGGCTACGCGAGACTTTGACACAATAAAAATACAGAAGCGCTAAATAAATTCCCCGAGAGAGTAATGCAGAATTCACTGTAAAGGCGAGGGTCGTCCGTGAGACCATTCAAAGTCGGAATGAAAAGAGGGAACATTTTAATGAAAATCTCTATTGAAGAAAAATTGTAAAATAGGAACATGCGCTACTGGTAAATATCACATGCTCTAGATGGCTAATTACCTGGTTCTGTCTTCTTATGATATCATAAAATAAATGTCTTTACTGCCTATAGTACCATGCTGTGTAGGACAAGGCATCTTGAGCCTGAGGAATTTAGGCCGTCTGGCTATTGCAGTCGCCACGAACTGGATAGGTTAGGGTTTTCGTTTTTTTGTCCCCGACAGAAAAAAAAAATCCATCTCCTTACCGAGAGTTTCGAACCAGAGTCTCCCGAATGGGAAGCCCTGCATTCGAATGACTCGGTCAGATGCACCTTTCTTATGATATCAAGCTCAGAAAATACTATACTATCTTTTCAATAGCCTAAATCAGGCTGATCTTGAGTATCTTGGGAACTCACTAGATTCTAACAAGATAGTTAACTACTTGTTTTCTCATTCTCGAGGTATCAAATTCAGCAATTCTATTTTTTTTTTTTTTACTAGCCACAGAACTATATAATCCTTGAGTATTCAAAACGCTGCCATTTACATCCATATTTAGTTGGTTGGTTGGCAGCTTGCTTGCTTGGATGGATGTTTATTGCTTGTTTGCTTGGATAAATCTCTGTTGCTTGCTTGCGTGGATATTTTGTTGTTGCTTGTTTGCTAGGATAAATCATTGTTGCTTGCTTGTTTGCATGAATGTTGTTTGTTGCTTGTTTGCTAGGATAAATCATTGTTGCTTGCTTGCTTGTATGCATGAATGTTGTTTGTTGCTTGTTTGCTAGGATAAATCTTTGTTGCTTGCTTGTTTGCGTGGATGTTGTTTGTTGCTTGTTTGCTTGGATGGATGTTGTTTCTCGCTTGTTTGCTTGGATGAAAGTTGTTTATTGCTTGTTTGCTTTGATGAATCTTTGTTGCTTGTTTGCTTGGATAAATCTCTGTTGCTTGTTTGCTAGCATGGATGTCGTTTGTTGCTTGCTTGCTTGCTTGGTTGCATGTTGTTTGTTGTTTGTACATCCCCTGGAAGCCTGAGATGTAACGATTTATCTCCAGTGTATTGACGCTCAGATCGATTGAATGCTCTAAAGGGCTAGCATCCAGTGAATTGAGTTTGCTGCAGAGACTCCTTTCCGACCCGGTACAGAAGTTTATCTCTACTGGGACTGTGTTGATGCTCTTTCCTTTCCCTCTCCAAGTTCAGAAACCAGCTGGATGTGCAAGACCGGTATAGACACGTCACAATTGCTGGGAGTCCATATTAGCCAGTAACCAGGCCACGGTTCTAATTAGGAACGGAATTGGTTCCACACTTTCCTAATGTGTGAAGCTAGAGAATGGAACCCACGTTTATCAGTACAAGAAATAGCAAAGGATAGGGGCCTTTAACCTCAGAGAGTTGAGGACAATTACTTAGTACACAATGAGTTAAACTTGTACACAGTAAGAATGCTCAAAGAAGGAAGAATTCTACATCTGGCATGGGTAGATATTCACTATGAAGGGTCGATTTCATTGTATATGAATACCTTCATGGGTGAACAGTCTCTCGTCATTCATTATAGGAAGAGAATCGCACTGCAGCGCACGCAGTCCGTGAAGTTAGGAGCATAAAAACACAAAGTGAAGGCCATCTTTACAAACTTCTATTTGCAGACGATCAGTGCCTGTTTTACAAAATCACATTAATCTGAGTTCAACATGCAGCAGACACAATATGAGTATAAACACAGCAGACCGCCTGGTCAACTAAGTATACAGATAAATTGCACAACTCTGAAACAAGTTAAAGAATTCAAATACCTTGGAAGCATGATCACAGAAGATGGCAGATTGGGCAGAGAAATCGAAATCAGATGTCAAAAAGCTAGTGCACTTACATATCAACTATCACCCTTACTGAAACATCCAAATATACCCATATCCGCAAAACGACAGATAATAAACAGCATATTCACACCAACCCTATGCTATCAATCTCAGACGTGGACTTTATCCAAATCACACGTTCGTAAAATCAACGTCTGTGAGATGAGATGCCAGAGGAGAGCTGCCAACTTAACAATCCGAGACCGGGTAAGAAATGTTGTTATCAGACAGACAGTGGGATCAACACTTTGTGTCGCATTTATTGAAAGACAGACGATCAAGTAGTGTGGCCATGTCGTTAGAATGCAACACCATCAACTACCATCACTGGCCCTACATCAAAGATAGTCTGCGACGAGACCAAGAGGACGTCCAAGAAGAACATGGATTGACGACATCAAAGGGGCGCAAATTATCTCTCCCCCCCCCCCCCTCACGACGATTGACGGCAGAAGTGGAAGATGATGATGATGATGATGATGATGATGATGATGATGATGATGATGATGATGATGATGATGATGATGATGATGATGATGATGATATTTACAAAATATAATTACAGAAAATACAGGACGCTGCGAAAGTCATGCCTTCGTGAACAAATGACAAGAAAATACAGCAACACAAAAATCAATGAGTTGTCACTAGTGGCTATATTAACTGTTTAATTGAGTGCCATGGGATGATTAATCGTCTTAAGCGACTTCACTTATCTGCCATGGACTTATATATCGTGGAAATGTAATTGCGTTACAATACATTTCTACTAACCTATTGTGTCATAACTTCCCATTTTCCGCCATCTATGTTTGTTTAGTGCAAACTTATTTATAGGGTGTATTTTTAATGACTGTGGAGTTTTTGAAAATATTGCGTTCCAAGTGTTGTATTCACCCCCTGTGGCGTCCATGCAACATAAACGGTGAATATAAAACTTGGAACGGCAATATGGCACTGAATCTGTTAAGGCATAATCTAAAGGAACTCTGTGAAATAAAAATAATCATAATGTAGCCTACCTCGTGAGCGGTACTTAAGGTGGCAAAGCGGTCCAGTCGCACGAAGTGGTTTCGATGAAAGTCTGTATATATACTCATAGAGTGAGCGTAGTGAAAGGTGGAAAAACGTCTAAAAAAAAACCAAAATGGAACGCTTGGCCAGCGAATTCATCACGTGGAAGTCCAAAGCGAAAGCTTGATTGAATGGATGTCACCCGCAAACTGTCCGTCCCTGGTTTGTAGGGAGCGACCTGTGGCAAGACGAAATGCCCAATACATGGAAGTGAGGAATTAAAGCAGCCATGAGCAGGATGTGGCGATTCCTTGGGTGAGCCCAGTCTCAGAGCACTATGTGCCGGCTCTGCAATTATGGAAGCCTCCTTGGTTAGCGGGGAATGCCCATGGTCTGCCCCTGCCTTCCCTTCAGGGTTGCATGTCTTTGACCATTCTATCTTGACCAGCTGAGATGTAAGCAACACCACTAAAACCATGTCTCTCAAAACCTCCAGGACGGTCAACGTGATCAAAAACGCCCGCCGAAGTCGGATGTGCAGGCCTACGGGTGGCAAATTTAAAACTGGCACAACGTAAAAATGTCTGAGTGAAATGTCTTACATGCCCGGAACAGCTTTGACTAACTAGTTTTCCGAATGTCCTTGTGATTCGAACAGCTCTGACTAGCTAGTTTTCCAAATGTCCATTGTGCCCGGAACTGCTCTGACTATCTCATTTTCCAAATGTCTTTGTGTCCAGAACAGCTCTGACTAGAGTTATCCAAATGTCCGTCGTACCCGGAACAGCTCTGACTATATATGTCTTCCGGGCACAACGAATAGCATGCGTGCGCCTGTTTTTTTTTTTTTTTTTTGCACATTCGCAACTGCGAGCGCTATCAAGACAAGTCACTTGAACAAGTTAAGAAGCCTGATACAGGAGGAAATGGCACATGGCAAGAACACCAAAAGATACGCGGTATCCAAGATGTGCAGCGTGGGAGCCGACAAGAAGAACGCGGAGAGCCTGCCTGCGAGCTGTAACAAAGAACCTGAAACTACAGCTACTACTGAAGCCACCACGAGGGAGACCGTTGACAGTCCACCACAGACAAGAGCCAAACCTACTGAGAAGCAGAGGGAGGAGAAAGACACCAGAGTCGGAAACACCGACTCACCGACAAGCAAGTGGGTTGTCAAGCGTATCCCAGTGGAGCTATCAGAAGAAGAAATCCTGAAACAGGTTGGAGAAGAGAATCTCCACATCCGATTCTTGAAGGCGCAGCGACTCCTCACCTACTCCAAGATTCCTACAACCTTGGCGGTGGTAACGACTGAGGGCAGCGAAATGCCGACCACAGTAGCAATAAACAAGAAAATACAACAGCCAGAGAGATTCATCCCAAGAGTCAATCAATGTTCCAGATGCCAGAGGGCCGGCCACAGCAGAGCAGCATGTCGCAGTAAGACGGAAATCTGCCGGTACTGCGCTGATCACCACACCTTCAAGGAGTGTCCGCTAGCCAAGCTGGACACGGACTTCCGAGCATCCAACAACAAAAGAAAGTGCGCCAACTGCCTGGGCTGTCCGTACTTCAAAGACACAGAGGCGTCTTAAAGTTCACCATCACCACAAAGACTCCATACAAGGATGCAATGCAGAGGTGCGAGAAAGCCACGGGCATCTCACAAGTGGAAAAAGCTCAACTGCAAGACCAGATAGATGAGCTAAAGAAGCAAATCAAGCTGCTTCAATCACCGGCACCAACCAGCGACAATGAAAAGCTGCTTGCTGAAATAAAGGAGATCCAGCAAAACATCAAGCAAGAGGTGGAACATATGGCACTGATAAAGAAGGAGAACGAAAAAATCCTACAAACCATTAAATCAGAGCGAGAACTACAAAAAGCTGAAATGGAACATTTCCAAACCAACCAACAGAAGCCATACAAGAAATCACAGAGAAGCTGCAAGATGAAAACCAAGAGATCAAGCCTGAATCACAAGCTAAAGCCAGCAGCCCAACCACGACACCCAAAACAATCAAAGAGAAGCCAATATCCCGCCAGACTCCTGAAGAAAACCGAGATGAGCACCCTGACGACGGCATAGAGGACGCCTCGATACCGCCAGTATTTACCGATGAAGAAATCGCAGAGATAAAGAGCACGAACTCAAGTGCAAAGAATAAAGAAAGCACATGGAAGAAAAAGAAAAAAGTACAGAAACACAAGGGGAAACCAATGCCCTGCTGTACCATTGAAGAACCAGATTTATGGCAGGATGACGAACACCCATGGCAATACTATATAGATGACGGAGAGATCGTCCCATGGCTGACAACAGAGGAAGCAATCGAAATACAGCAAGAACTCAAACGTGAAAGTGAAAAAAAAGGCGCAAGGAGGCAAATCACATCGAAAAGCTTCTACAGGCAATTCACAAAAAAGGAGGCAAAAATACAAAATAAAAAGTCATTATAAGGACTACAACCAGTCAAGCCAGGAGCCTTCACTAACAAAAGAAACCACCAGCGGAGATGCGAACAAAGAACAGCCGCCAACCACCCCCCCCCCCCCCCCCAGCTGATGTCACATACACAAACGCTTACATAACCAGTCCGAGATAAGACTTACTCGTAAAAGTTCACAGGACAAGAAACAGGGTAAAAATACCCACAAAAACCACGGATCTCAACAATAACCAAGCTGCAGAGGCAGTTTAAATGAGACCGAGTTTGGAATTTTTATTTTTTTTTTGAAAATTGGAATTGGAACGAATAGCACATGTCCGAATCGAAAGCTCACTGAGTGGATACTGTCTGCAAACCGGCCTGGTTTGTACACGAAGTGGCCCGTAGATAACGAAATGCCCAATATATTGAAGTGAGGAATTAAAGCAGCCATGTGCAGGACATGGCAATTCCCTCGGTGAGTCCAGTACTAGAGAGCTATGTGTCGGCTCTACAACTATGAAAGCCTCACTTGGATGGCGGATAACACACATGGACTGTCCCTGCCTTCCACTGAGGGCTGATTGTGAAGTATTCAACCGTTCTAACTTGACCAGCTGGATGTGGACGGCACCAGAGAAGTGCGAGTCCCCCAGGAATTCTAACCTGGTCAAAAATGCACGCAAAAGTCGGATGTGATTGGCCTAAGGGTCTAGGCCCAAGGGTGCATAACAATACACCACAATTACAATCTAAAAATAAACACTCCGGATGAACGCAGAAGAAGAAGAAGAAGAAGAAGAAGAAGAAGAAGAAGAAGAAGAAGAAGAAGAAGAAGAAGAAGAAGAAGAAGAAGAAGAAGAAGAAGAAGAAGAAGAAGTGGAACAATCCCCTGCCCTATGTTGAGATCTCACTCCCCAAAAGATCAGGTGGAGGTGCAATACTATTAGAACCAGTGGAATAATACCCTGGCCCATGTTGACATCAAACCAAGTAGTTTCTGAACCTGAGGTGGCGCCCTCCCCCTTTTTTTTACACCTAAGCATATGAAAACAGATAACATAGATAGTAAGTAAGAAACAGTCACAATGAAAGAAACCACGATGAAGGACAGAGAGAAGCTCAGTCTGGCTTCAGTTGGAGAGCTTTTATTCTCAAATGATAAGGAATGATAATACAAAATATGTATATATATAATTATTTCACTTGCTGTACTTGTGCTGTCGATATGAGAAAACACTATATTACTAAGCAACCCTTCTGACCTGACAAATATACAAAGAGAAATCAACAAGAACAACTCAGGGTGAGGCAAATATTTCTGTTGTGTTCTTTGTTTTACTGTAATGTAAACATGTGCGATGTATCAAGGAGATATATTAGTGGAGACAACAGCTGAAGGATTTCATAAAAACAATGTCACATCAAGAGATACAATTTTGATAACAAAGGCTGAAAATTGTAGTGATTAATATAACAGTGACAGATTATATAAGCCTGATTATTACCAAAGAAGTAATTATTTTACACAAAGACAATTCTAAAATAGTTTCCATCAAAATGAATATGGATATTTTGAAAAGCAGCATTCTGTTTTAAATAAATTTCCAAGTGTGTAGACATATTTGGCAACATGAAGTACTAGAGGTGATTACTGTAAGCTATGTCATTCCTGCCACTGAAAAAGTTAGCCAGGTCACAGGGAATAGTGGAACAAATAAATGTTACAAAAAGTGGAAGCCGCTGTAGTATGTTCATAACAGGCAGTGTATGTAGGAAGACATAATAAGACAAGAGTTTGTTATGTGAAGAACAAGAAACTGAAAGAAAAACACGAAAGAGGATAAATTACACTTTACAAGCCACCCGAGACAAGCGTCAGGGACAGTAACAGACTGGAGTCAGGGACACTGAATAGACTGGAGTCAGGGACACTAACAGACTGGAGCCAGGGACACTGAACAGACTGGAGCCAGGGACACTGAACAGACTGGAGCCAGGGACATTGAACAGACTGGAGTCAGGGACACTGAACAGACTGGAGTCAGGGACACAGAACAGACTGGAGTCAGGGACATTGAACAGACTGGAGTCAGGGACACTGAACAGACTGGAGTCAGGGACACAGAACAGACTGGAGTAAGGGACATTGAACAGACTAGAGTCAGGGACACTGAACAGACTAGAGTCAGGGACACTGAACAGACTGGAGTCAGGGACACTAACAGACTAGAGTCAGGGACAATAACAGACTGGAGTCAGGGACACTGAATAGACTGGAGTCAGGGACAATAACAGACTGGAGCCAGGGACAATAACAGACTGGAGCCAGGGACACTGAACAGACTGGAGCCAGGGACACTGAACAGACTGGAGTCAGGGACACTGAATAGACTGGAGTCAGGGACATTGAACAGACTGGAGTCAGGGACACAGAACAGACTGGAGTCAGGGACACTGAACAGACTGGAGTCAGGGACACTGAACAGACTGAAGTCAGGGACACTGAACAGACTTGGGGATGTAAATTACAAGTACCTCTGAAGTCGGAGTGGGTTGGCCTGATGGCCAGGGACACTGATAACAAGAAAAGCTAATCCACACGCAAAAATCAGTCTAGTGCACTAAACAGTAGTAGCATGGGTGTGGACTATGCTTGAGTTCAAAGCAAACAAACATTTAAAATAAAATATTCTACATGTTTATCACACCGTACATGCCAACCACATCATGACAGTCATCAATCACCCCACTTGAGCTTATCTGTAGTATTCTCCTGTGACATGTCATGCTGCTTGGTCAATCTCAAACATGGTGTGCTCAATAACTGCTCCTGCATCGTGTTCTTGTGTCCACAGACAACATCTGTCTATCAATCATGGTACATAACAACATCTGTCAATCAATCGTGGTACATGACAACATCTGTCTATCAATCGTGGTACATAACAACAACTGTCAATCAATCGTGGTACATGACAACATCTGTCTATCAATCGTGGTGTCACGGAAAAACTGCAGTTTAGTGATTCCTTGATAACTTACATATCAAGATACAAGGTAGGAGGAGGGTTAACAAGTGTGTACTTCATTCTGAGAGGAGGAATAAAGTAAAGAACATTGACCTCCGAATATAAAAATAGGATACAGATAAGCGCCGAGGTCAGTGGTTGCCGCTCGTATCGGCCGACGGGAAAACTTCGACACCGGACTAACACCGCGGGAGACGGTGATCAAAGGGTTCGGACACTTTGAGGTACCAGCGTCGGAGAATACAGGGAAACATCGTAGGGACGGAGCGGACCGGAGCACGGAGCGCCCGGACGTATACGTGATTTCACTGAACTTTTGATGTTACGGGAACGGCAAAGGCGATTGTTGATGTATGGACATCAAACACTAACGAAGAACGGAAGGCCCAATATAAATAGTAGCAACTGGGGTCTTTGTGTTAGTGTGTGCTACCTAAAGGAACTGCAAACTGGATTTATGTCTCCTGAAAATAGCAAAGAAATCATCCCGGGAAATGGGATAGAAGTGATTGTGTGCTAATAGATTTCAATGCTTGGAGTATCATTAATTCTATATATATAAGGTAACACTAATATTAGAGTAATATTAGCATAGGGAAATATGTGATTGTGCTTAGGGTTTACTATTGCTTTCTATTTAGTGAATAGTTTAGACTTTAGTGAATTCTGCTGTTTATGTCAGAGTAGTCTTTCGGAAGCTTTTCATTACGGCTGGAGAAAGACAATCACATAAACAGTAGTATGAAGCAGACTTAAATCACCTGATTTAATGTTTATTACCCAGGTTCCATTACACAGCCTGACATATCAAAGAAGATAAAACAGTACGTCTCTTGTATAGAGAAAGCCGTGTTGATAATAAAGGAAAGAACGTTCACTTTTATCAAGCACTTCACAGGTGCAGTGAAAATATGTCACTATAGAAAAATCAACCTAAACAGTCAATAAGAGGGGGTGACATAACGAATGCCAAGAAACATGTGTTGGTGAACCTCAGTGAAACACCTTTATTCAAGCAGAGCAAATAGGCTAGAATATAGTGCAATTAGGTAATCCCCTAAAAGAAACATTGAAGAACACGAGAACATTTAACATAGCAATAGACATTTATAAACAGTGGTAATGTGTATTCAGTGGTGGACTATACTACCTTCCAAAACAGGACATATCTGAACTTCAGTGACTTACCTTTATTGGATTATGTTTCTGAGGATAAGACATTGACAATTGTTTTCAATAATTGGATTAAGTCAAGACTCAAGCCGGAAAGGAGCATCCAGGGTGAGACCGTTCCACTTCTATGTTTGATGTCTGATGTTTTTGCCGTTTGAATAGGCTAGAGAAACCACGAAGACTTATTAGCAGACAATACAAACTACATATACACAGTCCATACATACACCAGACATAGTTTTTATTAATAAATCTTTTATTTATCGTTGAAAGGAACTGTTGTCGGAGTATGTGTGGAGGGAATAACAGAGAGAGTGAAAGAAATAGATATATGGAAGGGAAGACAGAAGGGAGGAGTATAGACAGAAGTCAGTCAATAATCCCAACAGATAATAAGTTTGAAGATGTGCTTGTTGATTCCACCTTCCTCCCGGGAAAACAAGTGACACGTGGTACATAACAACATCTGTCAATCAATCGTGGTGCATGACAATATCTGTTTATCAATTGCGGTTTATCAATTGCTCGAAACACAAACACTGATACCTCATTGACTATGTCATCGTCAGGAGGAGTGACAGACAAGACGTTCGAGTGACAAAATCCATGTGTGGTGCCGAATGTTGGACAGACCATCGTCTCATTGTCTCGAAAATGAACATCCACATCAGGCCACCACGGCGTCCTCAAGGGGCGAAAATGCAAACAAAGCTAAATGTCACCCGCCTAAACAGCAAGAAAATGCAGCAGTCGTTTGAAAATATGCTGGAAGACCGCCTCAAGCCCAATGCTGAAGCTAAACAGGATACAGAAACAGAATGGAGAGCCCTAAAGGACACGATTTACAACACTGCTATGGAAATCCTGGGTCCAGCCCCCCGAAAGCATAAAGACTGGTTTGATGAAAATTCCAAAGACATCAACCAATTGCTGGCCGAGAAACATCTTCTCCTCAAGGCACATTTGAATGACCCAAAGTCAACATAAAAAAAAGATGCTTTCAAGAACATTCAGAGAGTAGTGCAGCAGAAACTTCGGCACATGCGGGACTCCTCGCTGAGCAGCAAAGCTGATGAAATTCAGGGCTTTGCTGACAGACACGATATGAAAAACTTCTACGACTCACTGAAAGCGGTCTATGGTCCTTCATCACCAGGCATAGTTCCCCTCCTCAGTGCAGACGGGGGAACATTGGTCACCGATAAGAAAGAAATCCTCCAACGCTGGGCAGAGCATTTCAGCAAAATCTTAAATGCAACTTCCTTCTTCGATGATGAAACCATCAATTGCCTTCCTCAAGTTCCCACCAATGAGACTCTTGATGACCTGCCAACCATAGTGGAAATAAACAAAGCCACCCAGCAACTCTCCAGCGGCAAGGCACCTGGTCCTGACTCCATCCCAGCAGAGATATACAAGGCAGGTGGGCCGGTCCTAACAGAGCAGCTTCACCAAGTCTTCACAAACATATGGATGAACGAGACCATGCCACAAGATTTTAAGGACGCGTCAATAGTCCACCTTTACAAACGTAAAGGAAACCGCCAATCCTGTGACAACCACCGAGGCATCTCCTTGCTTTCAATTGCAGGGAAGATACTCGCCAGAATTCTTCTCAATCGCCTCACAGCCCATCTCGATCAAGGTCTTCTTCCTGAGAGTCAATGTGGCTTCAGAAAAGAACGTGGAACTGTTGACATGATTTTCGCTGCAAGGCAGCTGCAAGAGAAATGTCAGGAACAGAACTGCGAAATGTTCTCCACTTTCATTGACCTTACCAATGCTTTTGATACAGTCAGCAGAGAAGGACTGTGGAAGATTATGGCAAAATATGGCTGTCCACGAAAGTTTGTCCAAATAGTGCGGCTATTTCATGACGGCATGCAGGCAAGAGTACAGGAAAATGGTGAGCTGTCTGAACCCTTTCCTGTCACCAATGGAGTGAAGCAAGGATGTGTCCTGGCACCAACACTGTTCAGCCTCATGTTTTCAGCCATGTTGATGAATGCCTTCGAGAACGACGACATTGGAATAGACATCAACTACCGTATGGATGGAAAGTTATTCAATCTCAGAAGGCTGAAAGCTAAAACCAAAATTAACAGCGGCACCGTCAGAGAGCTCCTGTTTGCTGATGATTGCGCTCTATATGCCAACTCAGAGGCGGACATGCAACATAATGTTTCAGCTTTCTCACATGCCTGTGCCAACTTTGGGCTCAATATCAACTTGGAGAAGACTGTAGTTATGTACCAGCCAGCTCCAGGGAATAATCACACTGTGCCGAATATCAAAGTGAATGATCATAGACTAAGTGTTGTGGACAAATTTACCTATCTTGGCAGCACCGTGTCACAAGCTGCCACAATCGATGACGAAGTGAATGCAAGAATCTCCAAGGCCAGTGCAGCCTTTGGCAGACTGTACAAGAATGTATGGGACAGAACTGGAATAAGCCTGCAAACAAAGCTAAAAGTCTACAAAGCAGTTGTATTATCCACACTGCTATATGCTTGTGAAACCTGGACTGTTTATCAGCGACACGCTAGGAAATTAAACCACTTCCACACAGTCTGCCTAAGGAAGCTACTGAAGATTAAATGGCAAGACAAGATTCCAGACACTGAAGTCCTAGAAAGAGCATCCATGCCCAGTATCCACACTCTACTAATGAAGAATCAGATTCGCTGGGCTGGTCACTTGACTCGCATGCCAGATCACAGGCTCCCTAAACAAATTTTTTACAGCGAACTGCGTTGTGGTAAACGCTCCCAAGGTGGCCAGAGGAAACGTTTTAAAGACACTCTGAAAATTTCACTGAATGCTTTTGGAATTCATCATGACACCTGGGAGGCTGCAGTCAGAGACCGAAATTCGTGGCGTGCATCATTGCGCAAAGATGCAGTCATATATGAGGCAACCAGGACTGCAAGAGCTGTGAAGAAAAGGCAGGACAGAAAAACCACTGCAGGAAATCCTCCTCCAGAGACGTCAAGCATTCTTTGTCCACATTGTCAAAGAACATTTCGAGCCAAAATAGGCCTTATCAGCCATCTTAGAACCCATGGCTCCACACCTTCAACCCCACTGGATGAAATGAATGGTCATCATCATTCTTGATGGACAAACAACAACATCAATTGCGGTACATGACAACTCGATTGCTTCACCCAACCCCACAAAGAACCTGTGGTGGAGTGTCGCACACAAACATGTGAAGGAAAATGCACTTTTTGGCGTACACAAACTGCAAAATAGATGCATGAACCTGCGCTGCTGTTTCCAGCCTAATTGATTTAAGAACATTGTCACTTCTGGGTACATGGTTTTCATGTGAGACCATCACAAAAACATGACCAGTTTGTGAATCTCACTGTATAACAACCAGCTATCACTGTCATCTTTTGTAATATTTTTTAAAATTTTTTCTAAAGTACTGTGCCATAAGGCTGGAAAGAAAAAAAAAATGATATAAAGCTGCAAAATTCGCAAATACACCTAACAAAATCAGCCCTGAAAGAAAGCTACAGGAAAGTTTCCTTGTGTTCAGCTGAACACTGGTCTAGCAATATGCAACCGGTAGAGTACATGGATGAATATCCATATTCTCTATGGCAGTGGTTCTCAACCTTTTTTGGTCCGTCCCCCCCCCCCCCTTCACCATATTT
>JACEFZ010026662.1:0-31232 GCA_014155875.1 Cepaea nemoralis
AAAAAAAAAAAAAAAAAAGGGGCGAAATCAATGGAAAAATTATCAGCGCTGCTCCCTTTCAACCACACTAATTTAATATGTAGTTTGTTCACTTCCGATAGTATTTTTTTTAACCATATAATTCGGTGATGCATCTCTCTGAATCATTGTAGGTAAAATTATTTTGATAAATATGTTGTATCAGTGAGAAGTTAACCTTATCCAGACAGTCATAGTTTCATATTTTGTATTGATTTAATTTATGCAAGTATTTTTTGGTTAGGAGCTGCCTGGAGTTTGAAATGCTCTTCTTCTGTTTTGAATTGGGTCAATTCGCGGAGTCACTTCGCCCGTATTTGTGTTACACATCACTTGTTAATTATTGTCACTATATTAACCTGACTAATTAGGACACAAAAGGAAGTCATATATTTCAAAGAGCATATTATAATTTATACAGATACATAAATCCATATGATTCTGTTATTTTGTTAGTCACGTATGTTTTAATTTTGTATATGTGCTTATACACATCAATATATTTTGGAATCTGTTCACTTGTTGTCTTCCTCTTCTTGTTGAGATGCTGATGGTGGTGGTGTTGATGGTGATGATGAAGCAGAGGACTTCGCAGCATCGAATAATAATAATAATAATAATAATAATAATAATAATAATAATAAGAATAATCAGAAGATGAAGAAGAAGAAGAAGAAGAAGAAGAAGAAGAAGAAGAAGAAGAAGAAGAAGAAGAAGAAGAAGAAGAAGAAGAAGAAACAGGAGAAGAAGAAGAGGAAGAAGAAGAAGAAACAGCAGAAGATTTAGAATGCACAGTAGTACTGTGTCCAAAGAGGCGCAGAGACAGTCTTATCAATGTGTGACTTTATTTTAACTGCCACAGTATCCTATATTTTTGTGAATCTGTAAGTTTGTACATAAATTGTTGTTTCAGTTGTCAATATATGCACTTCTATAAATGTGTACTTTTTCATTTTTATTTGGTCTTCACTGCGCATTGTGCTACCAGTCATTGAATAAGACCATATGTTGAAATTATATAATTGTTCACTGTTTTGTATAGGTCTTATTTGTCTCACGACGGACGAGGCGACATTTGTAGGGTGGAGATTGGCGCGCAAGACCTTGAACATTTTCGTCGTGGATTTGAAAATTTGCAGGTTTTAGTTTATCATTGGCTGGAGGAAGAAGATCATAACGCTGAAGGATGCTTGTTACAAACAGGAACACTCGAGAACGAGCAAACATATCCCCCGGACAAACTCGTGCGCCGATTCCAAATGGCAACAAACTGAAAGTAAAGAATCAATTTTGACCGATAACTTAACATGTCTCTTGATTCCATATTATGACAATGTTTCATCTATTTTCACACACACACACACACAAACACACACACACTCACTCACACATACATATGTGTGTATATATATATATATATATATATATATATATATATATATATATATATATATATATATATATATATATATATAGTGGTACCTCGGGTTACGAACTTAATTCGTTCCACAACTCGGTTCGTAACCCGAAACGTTCGTAACCCGAAACATTGAAATCAATGAAATAAAGACAATCCGTTTCAAGATGAAAGAATCGTTCTTTTTTTTATTTATTAACATCTGGTCGTTTACCTGACAAAACGCAAAGAATACGTGAACTTCTCGTATTAAATAAAAAGAAAGAAAACAACCAAATGAATTAAATGTAAAAATATATAAATAAATAAATAAGATTAGGTCTGTCTTTATTACAAAGGATCATGGGAAATGTGTCACTTTCTTTGTTATTCTGAATCATTAGTTTCAGGAGCATCTTGTCGCTGTTTCTTGGCAGCCGACTGGGAATCTTTCTGCAAAGGAAATTTATCGCTTCCTTTGCTGGAGAATATTTCTGAAGTGGGCCATCGAGTTATCATTCATCAGGTTTACTGCCCTGTTAGCAACAAGTTTGTTTGGATGATGGTTCACAGTGAAGTCTTCGACGTCTGCTAACTTGCTGCATATTTCTTTCATCCTGGCAGTTGAAACAGTCACTCACTCCTAATCATCGGACGACTGCTCCTCCTTTATGTCTTTAGCTGATCATTCTGAAGATCCACAAGCTCATCTGTAGTACTTTTTGTACTATACGCGAAGTATTCTTCGTTGTAGCACATTTATCTACTATGGACATGTGGAACATTGTCATGTATTGGTTCACTATCAGGTGCCATCTCCGCACTAAAGGTCGGCTGTATTGAGTCTCTACACCTTTGCCTTGCGTCTTCACAGTGATTTAGTACAGTCCTTTCCCAGTGCCGGCTATGTGGCGAATGCAATTCGTAATTCCGCATACCACGTTAGAAACACAGCTGTGAGAAGTAGACTGTTTTGCATTGGTTTCCATACAAATGTATAAGTTCTGGCCATTCAGAAAGCAATGGCAAACTACTGAACGTAATCTTGCCAAGAAATCACAAACATCAAAAATGCCGGGATTGACTGTGACGTCCTGTAAAGGATATGTAACTAACTTACATCTCAGTACATATTTTGATTTTGTTCATCCTTAAGCAACGTTGTCTTCCCCTTGAACCCTTCGCTACAATCTTTCCATTAAAATCACATTTTAACAAGAAGTTGTGTCTCCGTGTCTGACCGGTGTACGATAAATGTCTGAGCTTGATCTCATTCAGTAATTTTATTTTTCAATCCCAGTCTTTATAATATTATTTTATTTGTTTTCTCCTCCAGATATAATGACATCCTAGAAATCCAGCTGAATACTTACATTTAAGACCGTGCATACTTTTTACCCATGCATTGTGTGTTCATCGTCCATATTTTTTGCACTAATGAAACAAATACCATCCTGTGATCATTAATGATAAGAGAAGACAAATGATGCAGGATAGATTGGCATGGAGTCATGGAGGAAAACCATCTTTACAACTGCATCAAACACACCACAGAACGAGATCTGCGGAGCTCGTGGGCGCGTACTGCATCTTCCAGGGCTCTTAATGATGATGCTGTTGCTGTTTTCGCACTCACGAATAACTGAAATAACTACAACACTTATCACTCATAGTTTTCATTTTTAACTTAGCTGTTCAAATGTTAGAAGATATTAGAGCACGGGTATTGGCTCCGTTTTCGGACTACGTCAGTTAGATATCGTTTGTGATAATTGCTGGAGCCACAAAGTTCGTATTCTGTGCGACACATTTGGCAGATCGGGTGATGACACTTGCTGCAATGAAGGCCATCTTCTAGCCCTTAATTTCCTTTAAGAAGTATAAAGAAGTAAAACAGTGCGAAGCAGTTTAATTGTATAATTATACGCAGACTGGAGACTACGAGTTGGATAAGGGTTGTATTCCACCCTCTGAGTGAGTGTCCTGCAATGTGTAAACAAGCTTATATGTTGGTATGTTTGATTGCTCTAGAACAGTGGTTGTCAACCTTTTTTTTTTTTGGCCCATGCACCCCTTCACCATATGTTCAGAATGTCTTTCTCCCCTTTCGTATTTCCTCCATATAAATCCCCCCCCCCAGCGCAGCTACACAGTATACGTAAATACGGACGCTAAATTTAATAACACATACTACAACATGTCTAGACGTGTACATACAACGTGATTTGCAAGTCTGCTTACGCGATAAAACGAATTTCAGAGGAGCAACAAGTACAGAACCGTAAAGTATGGAGGAAATAAAAATATCAAGTAACTGGTTCTTGTATTAACGCGAATTTGAAATAATCTCAATCCCGCTCCCCATTCCCCTCCTGGAAACCCTAAAATTCCCCCGGGGGTGGGGGGAATTCCCCACCGGTTGAGAACCACTGCTTTAGAAGATGCGCTTACTTTTTCCGTGCCGGATGCTCAGCGGGTACCAGATTGCCTTCACTGTCAAGAAAGCGTTCAGGTTTGAATACCCAAGGTTCCGGCCATGTATTCTCATCGTGATGAAAGTACCAAGGGTTCATGAAGATCTAAACACGAAAACAGTAAATACACATATTAGTATTTACAATAGTGTAATCACCAGGTTTATTTGTTCTCTTTACAAAAAAAAAATCAGATCACACTTTGAATTATAACATGTGCTCCTCTTACAGGGAGTAATATTAATTTGCTTACAATTTAAATTAAAAGTAATCAGTTCCTTATTTTTTTCTTTGGGTACCTTTTCTGGAGATGACATAGACTATCACGCTACTCCAAACTTCTACGCCATTTGATTTTTGATGAGAATTGTGTTGCATATATTGTCATGTTTCCCCAGCATTTAAAGTTTCCGCATACGTTATTTACCCGCTCATCCTGCATCTGCATAGCCTCAAATATTTGACTAGCCTCAAACACTTAGGAATAAATGGAAATTTATAATTTATGTCACTGTCACGAATGCTTGCACCGGTAACAAAACTACTCGTTTGTTGTTGTTGTTGTTATTTTTTTTTTTTTTTTTTTGGGGGGGGGGGAGAGAGAGAGAGAGAGAGAGAGAGAGAGAGAGCGAGAGAGAAACCGTCACATTCACAATTACACCCCCCCCCCCTCAAAAAAAAAATCTCTCTTTCCACCGCACAGGTTTCACTATTCATTATTATCTTATATATATATAATTATTTATTTACTCATTATTATCTTATTATTATTAATTATTAATTATTATCTTATATATATATATATATATATATATATATATATATATATATATATATATATATATATAAGATAGATAGATAGATAGATAGATAGATAGATAGATATGATATAGATAGATAGATAGATAGATAGATAGATAGATAGATAGATAGATAGATAGATAGATAGATAGATAGATAGATAGATAGATAGATAGATAGATAGATAGATAGATAGATTGTCAGTCATAAAAACTCCGCTGCAGAGCAAACACAGCAAGGTGCTCCCGATCGTCAGAAGCGTACTCCCTGTCGTAATAAGTGTCGTCCCTGGGGTGAGGGGAATCAACACCCACATTCTTTTAACCCCATATCATTATTTTGAGGATCTTCTGGATTTCTGTCCACAACACCCCATCAGTCCTTGGACCACTCTCTCTCTCTCTCTCTCTCTCTTTCTCTCTTACCACTGGACCATGCCCCCTCTCATTCTTTTCCAAAACATACTACACAGTTCTAGCTTCTAACAAAATGACAAATTGATTTAATAAAGAAAAGTGTTCAGGTATGTGCAAAGTGTGTATGTAGAATGTCTGTCGTATAATCTAGTGTGTTTGCAGAATCAGACCGAACAGCTCAGGATCAAGTCTGCTTTCATCACAGTATCGGCCACACAACAGCACCATAGATCAAGTACAGAAGGACCTCACCAAATGATGCGTCTCTCCGGCCAGGTGTCAACTTCCTCCAATGGCTCTTGGATAGTCCGGATGCCTGGTCACCAATAGTGGATGTATTCCAATACTGACCATGAATCCTACACACACAGTGTAACTAATATGTCACTAAAAGTTCTGTGATTTGATAACCCTTGTAGAGTAAAATAATGTTTACTGTCACTTTGAAACAAAATGTTAGTAGTTAATTTCTCACAGGAATTCACCAATTGGAAAACACAACGTTAAATTTCACTTTCTCTAAATAACTACTATTATTCCATGTTACTGGTGGTATTATAAGTATCTTCACTCTTCTATGATGAGAACTACCACTGAGGAATCACTCTTAGATGATCATCGGTTCCTGCTCAGCAGAGGCCAGGTTCTTGCAGACTCCTCTGGGTTATGGGCCCAGTGCAAAAGCCGCTGTGTAAAAAACTGCCTTCAATGATCGAGCCATAATCTTCTTCTATGACTTTTCTGCTAGCTTTTTTGGAAAACATAGTAGAACCTGTTGAAGAGAGAACACACACGGTGAGAGCACCCCGATTCCGACCTTTATTAGGTGATTGAAGGCCGACGGCCGCACTTAGATATATAACAGAGAACTAAACTCTGTCATAAGGCAAATGAGCTCATCACATCGGTCTGAGTCATGGTAAAACAAGGAAAGACGAGAGGAAAAGTGCAGAAACCCAGTAGATACCCTACTGGAAGATCCTATCATATTACATTTCCTTTATCACCTCCCCCCCTCCAAACATCCTCAATCTCCCCGAACATCATCCCTCCACCTTGTTCTTAACTCACTGAGGTAATTGATATCTCACACTAGCTAGTTTAAGCAACGCGATAGCCTACTGCTGCCGACGCTCCTATAATACGTTCTCACAACGCACATTACTACATTCGATTCCTAAGAATCATCTTATTTGGGTCTATTTAATTAAATACCATATATTTATTCCTGTTTGAAATTGAGACTACTAAATCACACAATGGATAAATGTCCGCCGATGTAAATCAACATAAGACACTGTAGTCTCTCTCCATAATCAAACAAGGAACATCACACACATCCTTGTTGCCTCACACAATTTGGTCGACTCTCGCCAAAGTTTTTTGTCCAGGCTGTGTCTGAATGACGTCACAAATCTGACTAGACACTAGGCGTCGAGAAGCTATGTTTTTATCTCCTTTTCCGACTCGATGTAAACAACTGGCTCGCTGTCCCGCTTTAATCTGGGGAATTGTTCCCGGTACTTTCCTCCACAACCAAAGATCTCGCCGACTCTCATCAGGACAGTCTGTCTCCAACATCAAAGAATGACGGCCGCCTGTAGACGAATGGCGCGACAGTCTTTCATCGATCGACAACTCCAAGAATTTCCGCAAAACTGCCTTCCCCAAAATTTCGGACCTTTTCACACTCTTGATACTCACTTGGGGCGGTCCCGTCCTGGTCATGACTCCGTGCGCCTTTCCCCTGCCTTGGAGACGTCTGGTCACATTCGTTATCCCTGCTGTTATGCTTGTCCCTTCGCTGTTACCATGTCCACTCTCCAGCCCTCCCTCGTTCGGTGAGGGTAGCCAGTACAGCCTGTGCTTGCCCCTCAGCACGTGTGGTCGTGGGGAGCCAGCTTCATCCCCCGCCACGGCCTCTATCGCTTCCATTCGCCTTCGTTGCCGTGTTCCTTCCTCGTGCTCCGTTCACGGCGCCGCACTCCACTAGGAAGCCGGTTCTTCTTTTCCATTTCTGGACCTACCTCTTGGTCTCTGCAGCTGACTGAGTGTGACCTACGGTCGATTATCGCTTTGTTATGGAGGTTGGACTTCGATCAACATTTACATGGTTTGACTGCACTCAGATTCACCACTCACGTTCGGAGGAAAAACTAAAGATCTGACACGAAACGTTGTAAGCTCGTGGTCTTGGTTGAGGGATTGTTGGTAGTCCAGCACTTACCGCTTCTAACCATGCTAGTTTCGAGACTCATCCCACTCTAGGTTCCGACAATTCCATAGCCTGCACGAGGCCTTTTTGGCTGCCTCATACAGTGTTTCTGGGCCTGAGTTCTTGCTTGTCATTTACGGCCCATTCGCTTCAGCATATCAAACACGGAGTGGGAGACAAGACCTCTGGCGCCTATCTCAGCGGCGAATAACCTGACGGTGTACTCCTCCATCTTAAGACTTGCGACCATGTCCTCGTACTTCTTCAGTTTGTATAGATGCTGCTGCTCAATACTGGACTCATACGGGACGGTCAGCTCAATCAGCGTTAGCTGCTTGGCTGACGAGGAGCTAAGTACGATGTTAGGTCGCAAGCCAAACTTTCGGATCACCTCAGGGTGTTTGCCACGTCCCTTTAGATCCACGGTCAGTTCCCAGTTCTCGCACCATCGAAAATGGTCCACGCGGCAAGTCGTCAGTTCTGCGTTCGTTGCGCCCGGCTCGGACGAAGGAAATCTCCATCGGCCTCGGTCTGGTCCCCTCTTTGTTCACCTTCATTCTGGCTACATCCACTACGGCAGCCAACTCTGTAAGGACTTTATTATGCCGCCACATAAATCGGCCTTGGGTGAGGGCGACCTTACATGCGGACAATACGTGTTCCGCTGTCTGAACCACTTGGACTTTTGTACAGAGGGGACAGAACGGTTCGGTGGTTTTTCCCCACTTAACCAAGATGGCAGCTGATGGCAAGACATCGTATAGGGATCGGGCGACGAAACTTAGACGTAGTGGTGCCATACGCCATATCTCGTTACAGGTAAGAGATATCTGCACTACCTCTTCCCATGACATCCACTGGGCCTGCTTCTCCTATTAGGCAACCTTTCTGACTCTTTCGTCGTCTTCCCCGTGCGTTCCTAGCTCGTCGCCGTGGACCACATCGGATCATTGCTTTGGAAGCCGAACCCTTTCCTGTCCGATTGGGTGTGGCCCATGACATCCTTCAGCTGAAGTGTTGCCTGGGCTTCTTCGATCGCGCTGACGACTTTCCACTTGATTTCCGTTCTCAGGGCGGGAACTGAGGCACTAACCGTTAAATCTAACACTCGCGCAGCATATCGCGAGTATGGTTTTTCCGGCTGTCAGAGTCTAGAACAGTGCAGTGATGCAGTGACATCGTTACGCCCGCCAGGCGACTTAGTCCCCAGCAGGGATGCCGTAACTTCGTTACGCCGCCAGGCGAGTAGTAGTTACCTGCCTGCAAGGTTGCTGGCTGCTGACGAGACGGCCAGCGGTCAGGCAAGGACGACGCAAGACGCACGCCTGCCTCGTGAAGCCACGTCAGGTGGGGGGCAAGTTGCGAGCTATAGGCAGACAGCTCTGGGACGTCGACTCGACTGGACGCATGATGAGAGAAAGGCGTTGTGTGGTTTCTGTGCATGAACGTCGAGTGTCTGGACATCTTGAGAGATAGACTGTGAGCTGTATTGTGTATGTAAGTGTATTGAAGTGTCAAGTATATCTTGTTGTGATCATCGTATGGTATATGATCGGTAAATAAATCCATTGAACGTTGTGTCGTTGATTCTTAAGTCAAATCACGTTGTACTTGTACTGTCTCACATGTGTTAGGTTAGCGAGCCAAGTTTAAGACCCTGACATGTGTGGACGTGGTGGCATTCGTCCGGCTTTGAAATGAACGTGTTTATGTGATTAACATTTAAAACTAGAGTTTGTGAACTTAGAAGTTTTGTCAAACTTTATAGTATAAGTAAATGTGATCGTGGAAGGCTCATTTTGATATATTACTACATTGTTTATACATGGAGACTAGTTGTAAACGTACAGTGCATACATATTGTGTGATCTTGTAAACGTGTAAAACATTTGTGATTGTTGAACTTGTCACCGTTTTGACCTTGTCGACATTGTGATCTTGTCGCCATTGTGACCTTGTCGCCATCTTGTGGAATTGATGTCTGTGTCCTTGCTGAATGTCATCTTGATGTAGGTGGTGTGTCATCGGTGTTGTAAAGTGTTGAGATATATGTAGATTGACTTTGTGAATTGAGTTGTGGAACGCAGAAAGTTTTGGATAGAAAGTGACTTGTGTTTTGAAAAAAAAATTGTTGACAGACAAAATTACGACATAAAATTACACTCAACGCCATACAAACCTAATCAACACTTAGTGACAAGCAGGCACACACCATCAAATAGACGCTAATTTATTTCCTCCAAAAACAAAGCAGGTTTTCCGTACCATCTGAAACCTTGCGCGTAGAGGTCATTTGTGTTTCGAAGTAGCGACCCTACAGTTCCTAGCCCGATTTCCAACCGTTCTTCACCGCATCCAGGGCACTTGAGTATATTTTTCTTTTCATTTACTTTAAGGATGCAATTTTAGGCACGTATTGTCAATAGAACACAAATTGTAAATTGTTTATTTTACTAACCACTTATAACAAATTGTGTGGCTGGTATTTCATTGACACTTTTCATCATGTCGTCATTAAATGATTTCATCGATATGGGGTTAAAATTGAAGTTAACAGGTGATGAGTTAATGAAGTGGAGTGAGAATAAATACTCTGAACACCTTCGCGAGAAAGCTACTGAACGCGATGAAAGAGCAGCTGAAAGAGCATTAAAGCAAGCAGAAACTGACGCAGCTTTAAAGCAAGCAGAAATAGCAGCTCAGAGTAAGAGAGAAGAACTGGAGGTACAGTTGAAGATGAAACAACTTGATACTGAGACTGCCATTAACAAAGAGTCTAAGAAATCTGAGAGACTGGAGAAAGAAAACCAGTACAAGAAATATCAAGGTATTGTACGTAATTATACCTCGGGTGACTGCATCGCAGCCTTTACCCAAAATTTTGAGACTTTAATGGAACATTACCAGGTTCCACTGTCTGAATGGAATATTGTTTATATGAGGAGTTTATCAGGGGAGCCTCTTAAAGTCATTGAGACCATCCCCAAAGACCTCAGAAAAAATTACCATTATCTGAAATCAAAGATTATGGCACATTTTATGTTAGATGAGGCAGGTTACAGAGAACAATTCAGCAAGTTGAGTCCAAAACCGACTCAGACGTTCTCTGATTACCTCTGCTTAGTCCGAGATATATTTACCAAATGGACTTCAGCAGCTAAAATTGACAAAAATTATCAAAGATTAGAAGATCTGATCATTAGAGATAAAGTCATTTCATCCATTCCATCAGCATTTGCAAAATTTTTGCAGGAGAATGAATGCACTAGTGTAGATGAGATTGAGAGACGTGGTTCGGCGTATTACACAGCCAACAAACATTGTTTTGCCAGTGAAGCTACTGACATAAATTTTGTAGCATCGGCTAACTATGACAAGCCCTATAGTAGGCAGAAACCTCATAAGCCTACTTCTGAGAAGTATAATCACTGTAAATATTGTAAAATTTCACATCATCAAGGTGAGATGTGCGACAAGAACCCCGCATATCATACTTATCTACAAAACATGGTAAACAGACAAGATAAGGAACGTAGATCCTTCAGAAATTTGCGTAAATGTTTCCTCTGTAAGGCGCACGGACACTATCGCCAGGATTGTAAAGGTAGGCAAATGACCAACAAAGCAAATGCCGCCTTGTTTGACAGTTCATCGTCAGATGAAGAACAATCAGAGAAACATCCTGTGAACTCAGCACAGGCTTTTGACATGTTTAACGCAAATAAATGTACTGTTTGTAACACCTTTTATGAAGATGGTATTTTAACATGCGGCCACGCCATCCCTATTGCCAATGAAGAAGCTAATTTGGTAGTAGATTCTAAAGGCAGGATAAACGTCCATCACGGATATGTGAATGGCAAGTCTGCTACAGTCCTTCGGGACACGGGAAGCTCACTGATTGGTCTGAAGAGAACGTTCATAATGCCTACAGACTATACAGGCAGGCACGTAACATGCAGAACAATCTCAGGCAATATTGAGAAATACCCACTAGCATGGGCATATATTGAAACACCTTTCCTCACTGGGAAAGTAAAGTGCGCTGCATTAACAAACCCAGTGTGTGATGTAATAATTGGAAATTTACCAGAGGTGAATGATAAACCTCATGACATAACATCTCTGTGTATTGATGATAGCATAACATCACCATCCAATGTCATCATTGATAATGTTACACCACCTATTGAATGTATGGTAGCTAATGTAGCACTAAGATCTCATGACATCATTGATAACATTGTTTCATCACTATCTGATATCATTGAATGTGTGAACGCAGTAACTAGATCTACTGCTAGAGTGCAAGATGAAAGTAATCAAACTGAGGCTATACAAATGCTCAGCCCAGTATCACTACCTACTAACACCATGAAGGAAACGTTTGTAACAGCTCAAAAGGTTGACCCTTCATTGTTAAAATATTTTAATCTGATCGGCCAAAAGGCAAAGGTAACCAAGAATGCAAAATGGCATTTTGCTGTGAAAAATGATATCCTCACCAGGTATTATACCAGAGGTGACAACACCACAGAGCAAACTGTTTTGCCAACTAATTATCGTAGACAAGCCTTACATCTTGCCCATGATATACCTCTTGCAGGGCATATGGCATACGCTAAGACCAGATCAAGATTATTAACACAGTTTCATTGGCCCAAATTTTGCAATGACATTAAAGAATATTGCAGAAGTTGTGACACCTGCCAGAAACTGGTAAAAAAAAGATAAACACCCACAGGCAAAGTTACAAGTCACTGACTTAGCCAGTCGACCTTTTGAAAAATTATCTGTCGACATAGTAGGCCCTCTCAATCATACAACAACTAGAGGGAATAAATATATTCTAACTGTCATTGATCAATGTAGCCGCTGGCCGGAAGCTATTCCGCTAAAGAACATAACTGCCAATGATATAATGGAAGTTTTCTTCCATATTTTTCCGCGGATAGGATTTCCAGACACTATCCAATCAGATAGGGGCACTCAGTTTGTCGCCGCATCTACCCAAGCTTTCACCAAAATGTTGGGAGTGTAGCAATGTTTCAATTCCCCGTACCATCCTCACTCTAGTGGAATTATAGAAAAATTTAACGGCGATTTAAAGCACATGCAAAAGTCACGCAAGAGCACCCCAATAACTGGGATGTATATCTACCAGCTATTCTTGTTGCTTATCGCGAGGTACCACATTCTAGTACCGGTTTCTCTCCTTTTGAACTTATCTATGGTGCCAAACCACGTGGCCCATTGACTATTTATCACCAAATGTTAACTGACTCCACTCCAGTACTTAAACCCATATCATCATACGTATATGTTACACCATTGCGTGAAAGAATCATCAAATCTTGTATAATTGCAAAGAATGCACTAAAATTATCTGGTGCTACTTATAGACAGTATGCTGACAAAGGTAACAGGACAATAACGTTGACACCTGGACAGGACGTTCTTCTTCTATTACCTAGTGACAGACATTTATTGACTGATTCTTGGCAGGGACCTTTTAAAGTGACGAGACAGATTTCACCTGTAGACTACGAGATCCAAATAAAAGACAAACACAAAATATTCCACATAAATATGCTAAGACCATACTACAACAGAGACAACGAACAAGACGATATAACAGCTTGTACAGTGATAATAGATCATGAAGATGACGAGGCTAGTGACGAAATTCCAACACCTGCATTAGACACGACAAACTGCTTGAAGGAGATCAAAATCAACCCAAAGTTAACTCAAGCAGAAACAGACAGTTGCAAACAGCTAATACAACAGTACAACACCATCTTCTCGAACAACCCAGGACAAACAGAATTAGTACAGCATCACAGCACACTCACGTCAAACACACCCATAAGATGCAAACCATACACCATTCCATTACATTACAAAGAACACCTACATCAGGAGATCATCAACTTAGAGAAAAACAACATCATAAGACGATCCCAATCAGACTTCTCATCTCCAATGGTCATAGTACGCAAAAAGGACAACACGATAAGACTGTGTGTCGACTATAGAAAGCTCAATAAAATAACTCTTCTAGATCTTGAGCCAATGGCTAACTCTGACGATCTACTGACAGAACTGACAGACGCTAGGTTCTTTACGAAGGTAGACATGACTAAAGGATATTGGCAAATAGCGGTAGACGAACAGAGTAGACATCTGACAGCATTTGCCACACCTTGGGGACTGTACGAATGGTGCAAACTTCCATTTGGGCTTGTCAACGCCCCAGCCACATTCGTACGTATGACACGACTTTTACTAGTAGATATACCAAACATAATTTGCTATATTGACGACATCTGTGTTCACACAGAGACGATGACAGACCACATAAAGACATTAGAACAGACATTTGAACGCATTAGACAGCACGGACTGACGGTAAAGCCTGCGAAAGTAGACATAGCCTACCAGGAAATATCCTTCTTGGGGTACAAAATATCCAATGGCTTTGTCACGACAGACGATAACATTGTGTCCAAGATACTAAAACTCTCACTTCCGACTACTAAAAAGCAAGTCAGAAGTTTGTTGGGACTGATAAATTATTACCGGCAGTTCATTCCTGATTTTTCCGAACTGACCGAAGTATTTACTGTTGTTGTTTGTCCATCAAGAATGATGATGACCATTCATTTCATCCAGTGGGGTTGAAGGTGTGGAGCCGTGGGTTCTAAGATGGCTGATAAGGCCTATTTTGGCTCGAAATGTTCTTTGACAATGTGGACAAAGAATGCTTGACGTCTCTGGAGGAGGATTTCCTGCAGTGGTTTTTCTGTCCTGCCTTTTCTTCACAGCTCTTGCAGTCCTGGTTGCCTCACATATGACTGCACCCTTGCGCAATGATGCACGCCACGAATTTCGGTCTCTGGCTGCAGCCTCCCAGGTGTCATGATGAATTCCAAAAGCATTCAGTGAAATTTTCAGAGTGTCTTTAAAACGTTTCCTCTGGCCACCTTGGGAGCGTTTACCACAACGCAGTTCGCTGTAAAAAATTCGTTTAGGGAGCCTGTGATCTGGCATAGCGAGTCAAGTGACCAGCCCAGCGAATCTGATTCTTCATCAGTAGAGTGTGGATACTGGGCATGGATGCTCTTTCTAGGACTTCAGTGTCTGGAATCTTGTCTTGCCATTTAATCTTCAGTAGCTTCCTTAGGCAGACTGTGTGGAAGTGGTTTAAGTTCCTAGCGTGTCGCTGATAAACAGCCCAGGTTTCACAAGCATATAGCAGTGTGGATAATACAACTGCTTTGTAGACTTTTAGCTTTGTTTGCAGGCTTATTCCAGTTCTATCCCATACATTCTTGTACAGTCTGCCAAAGGCTGCACTGGCCTTGGAGATTCTTGCATTCACTTCGTCATCGATTGTGGCAGCTTGTGACAGGGTGCTGCCAAGATAGGTAAATTTGTCCACAACACTTAGTCTATGATCATTCACTTTGATATTCGGCACAGTGTGATTATTCCCTGGAGCTGGCTGGTACATAACTACAGTCTTCTCCAAGTTGATATTGAGCCCAAAGTTGGCACAGGCATGTGAGAAAGCTGAAACATTATGTTGCATGTCCGCCTCTGAGTTGGCGTATAGAGCGCAATCATCAGCAAACAGGAGCTCTCTGACGGTGCAGCTGTTAATTATGGTTTTAGCTTTCAGCCTTCTGAGATTGAATAACTTTCCATCCATACGGTAGTTGATGTCTATTCCAATGTCGTCGTTCACGAAGGCATTCATCAACATGGCTGAAAACATGAGGCTGAACAGTGTTGGTGCCAGGACACATCCTTGCTTCACTCCATTGGTGACAGGAAAGGGTTCAGACAGCTCACCATTTTCCTGTACTCTTGCCTGCATGCCGTCATGAAATAGCCGCACTATTTGGACAAACTTTCGTGGACAAGCCATATTTTGCCATAATCTTCCACAGTCCTTCTCTGCTGACTGTATCAAAAGCCTTGGTAAGGTCAATGAAAGTGGAGAACATTTCGCAGTTCTGTTCCTGACATTTCTCTTGCAGCTGCCTTGCAGCGAAAATCATGTCAACAGTTCCACGTTCTTTTCTGAAGCCACATTGACTCTCAGGAAGAAGACCTTGATCGAGATGGGCTGTGAGGCGATTGAGAAGAATTCTGGCGAGTATCTTCCCTGCAATTGAAAGCAAGGAGATGCCTCGGTGGTTGTCACAGGATTGGCGGTTTCCTTTACGTTTGTAAAGGTGGACTATTGACGCGTCCTTAAAATCTTGTGGCATGGTCTCGTTCATCCATATGTTTGTGAAGACTTGGTGAAGCTGCTCTGTTAGGACCGGCCCACCTGCCTTGTATATCTCTGCTGGGATGGAGTCAGGACCAGGTGCCTTGCCGCTGGAGAGCTGCTGGATGGCTTTGTTTATTTCCACTATGGTTGGCAGGTCATCAAGAGTCTCATTGGTGGGAACTTGAGGAAGGCAAATGATGGTTTCATCATCGAAGAAGGAAGTTGCATTTAAGATTTTGCTGAAATGCTCTGCCCAGCGTTGGAGGATTTCTTTCTTATCGGTGACCAATGTTCCCCCGTCTGCACTGAGGAGGGGAACTATGCCTGGTGATGAAGGACCATAGACCGCTTTCAGTGAGTCGTAGAAGTTTTTCATATCGTGTCTGTCAGCAAAGCCCTGAATTTCATCAGCTTTGCTGCTCAGCCAGGAGTCCCGCATGTGCCGAAGTTTCTGCTGCACTACTCTCTGAATGTTCTTGAAAGCATCTTTTTGTGATGTTGACTTTGGGTCATTCAAATGTGCCTTGAGGAGAAGATGTTTCTCGGCCAGCAATTGGTTGATGTCTTCGGAATTTTCATCAAACCAGTCTTTATGCTTTCGGGGGGCTGGACCCAAGATTTCCATAGCAGTGTTGTAAATCGTGTCCTTTAGGGCTCTCCATTCTGTTTCTGTATCCTGTTTAGCTTCAGCATTGGGCTTGAGGCGGTCTTCCAGCATATTTTCAAACGACTGCTGCATTTTCTTGCTGTTTAGGCGGGTGACATTTAAGCTTTGTTTGCATTTTCGCCCCTTGAGGACGCCGTGGTGGCCTGATGTGGATGTTCATTTTCGAGACAATGAGACGATGGTCTGTCCAACATTCGGCACCACACATGGATTTTGTCACTCGAACGTCTTGTCTGTCACTCCTCCTGACGATGACATAGTCAATGAGGTGCCAGTGTTTCGAGCGAGGGTGCATCCACGATGTCCTATTTCTCATGGGGAGACGGAAAATTGTGTTCGTAATCAGGAGATCATGTTCGGCACAAGTCTGAAGGAGGCGGAGTCCATTGCTGTTACAATTTCCGACTCCATGCTTTCCAATAATGCCACTCCAAGAGGTGGTGTCCGTGCCTACTCTGGCATTGAAATCCACAAGGAGTATAAGTTTGTCTCCTTTGGGAACAGATGTTAATACATTGTGCAGGTCCTCATAGAACTTATTCTTGACATCATCTTCGTTGGTCATAGTTGGTGCGTAGACACTCACAATGGTTGCGTGCTTCCTTCCATTCAGCAGAGGCAACTTCATGGTCATGAGCCTGTCGTTTACACCCTTTGGAAATCCAGCTAATTTGCCGACCAGGGCCGACTTAATGGAAATCCCACACCGGATTGGCGTCTTTCCTCGCTTTTCCTTCCACTCCAGAAAAATGTGTAGCCGGCACCAATTTCACAGATTTGGCCTTCTTCTGCAAGTCGTGTCTCGCTCAAGGCTGCAATGTCGATGTTGTACCTGCCGAGCTCTCTCCCAATCAGTGCTGTTCGTCTCTCTGGACCCGACGCGCCGTCTCTGTCAAGTAGGGTGCGTACATTCCAAGTTCCAATTGTTAAGGGAATATGGTTTACTCTTTTAGCTTTGCTTGTTTTATCTTTCTTTGTATGTCGACCGCAGTTTAGGGTACCCACCAACCGCGGCTAGCTGGTTAGGTAGTGATGAAGCAGACAATGTTTAGGGCACCTTTTCTAGCCCCTTCCTCATGCTATAGAGGTGAGCAGTGTGTTCCTATAGAGGGCTGCTCAGTCGCTCAGGGGGCTGCCGAATCCCACTGCTGCTCCGGTCAGTAGAAGACGACCATATGGCCTGAGCCGCCTGTGTGCAGGTCTGCGACTACGGCTGCCAGCGTACCCACGCCTGCCGCTTTGCCGCTCGCCCATCGCCACAGGGCTTGAAGGTGATATGTGACGTTGGATGAAGAATGACTTGCGCGCTGACTTGGATTAAAGTGAGGAAGAGTTGCGCAATTCGTCGACCTCACTCTCTCGCCTGAGTCCATCTGAGTCCAGTGGCAAGACAAGTCGAGACGATTGGAGACGAATACAGGTGCAGTGGATGACCAGGGCGCTCTACGTGCCTTGCCGTGCTCATTACGTTCCACAACGCTTTGCAGGTAAACACCGTCTTGCCCGTTGAATCAGGAATGATTTCTTCCGCGCAGTCTGCCGAATCCTGTCTTCACATGCTGGGTAGGCATACCCTAGTTTACCTCTTGGTTTGACACCAAATCGGATACCCATGCCTGGTTTAGCCAGCCTCTCACAGCTGTTGCCCGGGGGGTGGCCGCTGTCGCATGCTGACAGCTACTAGGAGCCACAGGCACGAGCTGGGTGTCAGACTTGGACCAGTGGGGGATGGGTCCTGAAAGGACATGAGAGCCATCCTTACCAAAGGTGCTACCAATGCCTGACACCCCGTACCCCCCGAAGTATTGACTAACTTACTAACAAAAGATAAACCGGAGAAAATTGTAAGCAATGAATGCCTAAAATTTGCATTCCGTAAAGTATTATCTTGTTTTTCTGATAATAGCTTACATAATCCCATCCTGAAATTGCCCAATCTCCATTTACCTTTCAGATTGCGGACAGACGCGAGCTCCGTGGCGATTGGAGCAGTCTTGTTGCAAGAGCACAATAACATCCTCCATCCCGTGTACTTCGTATCCAGGAAACTAAAACCCAGAGAACGGGCTTGGTCAATATCTCAGTTGGAAGCCCTAGCATTAGTGGTAAGTATAACTAAATTGTCCAGATTCCTTCTAGGACGCCATTTCATCGTGGAATCTGACAGCAGCCCGTTGCGTTTTATAAATTCAGGTGTACCTTCAAACCAGATGGTAGCGCGCTGGTCTCTTAAACTCCAAGATTACAGCTTCGAGGTTCGACATATTGCAGGCAGAACCAACACGATCGCCGATCTGTTGTCCCGTTGTCCGACCGACCCAGTAAGCACCAATGTCTGAGTGCAGTGTGAGAAAATACACTCAGATTAACACAGCCATCCATCAGTGAATATTTTTTTTCCATTCACAAAAAGCTGTGTAAAGTTTACTATGTCATGTGATAGGGATTACTCCCAATATATATAGTGTTCTTATTTTACTAATTCATGTAGTGATTGTCGTGTATAATTGTGTAGTGTGTGGTAGAAAGCGAACTTTATTAATTGTATATATTACGAACAAGAACAGTGCCACATTCGCTCAAAAACTTACCGTAAGCGAACTATCCAATTTGACAGTGGCATCTGCGTGTGGAACATTCCAGGGATATTTTAAATACGTGTGTGAACGTGTGACCTTAACATTGACAGCTACACCACTGCAGTCAATCGTAATCCAGAAGGTTTTACAGTGAAACATCCAACACATGAACGATTAGAACATTGTACTTTCCGTAACTACATCAGACCGGAACAAGTGTGTTCTACAAGCTTCAACATCAGCTGTTTAGTGTTCGTGTGTACTTCCGGATTAGTTAGAAATTTAGAGCAAAATTAGCAGACGACAAATAAAAGTTTAAAAAGCTATGACGATTCTAAAATCTTTAGGAATCAACAAAGTTGAATACACGAATTGTGTGTTTATATATTTATGTAGTGTAATCTTAGAATCATATCTTGATTAATGTATTCATACTACCGACTTTTTCTCGTTAGTATGAAGAAACGTCAAGCGATGACGCTAAGAAATAGGATAATTATTGTAAATTATTATATTTCATAAATTTTGAAATTATTCCCCTTTCATTTATTTGTTATTACATCATTACACAAAGGGCCATAATTTGAAATGTATACTGTAATGTGTTGTATATAAATAGCCATGTTGTTGCCCGATTGTTGACACACCAGGAAGCCATCTACTGGGCATGGCAGAGTGTTACCGACATTGCAGACCAACACAAGAGCTCCTGGCCAAATGAGGTCAGGGTTTGAGCGTTTAATGCGACTTATGTAAAAGCCGTATTTCGGTCTAGCCAGATGGTTTTTGTTTCAAGAACCATATTATTACGTTTTTTTTTTAGGCTGCGAGGTAGATGCGTGAAGCTGGTACTACCGATCTGACTGGGTCAATAATGCAATTGAGGTAATCAGCCATCGAGAGGATGAAGCCTGACTAGTGTTAAAGGTTGAACACCACATGTCGTTGAATACAACTTTCATTTCTTATATGTTTCTATGGCAGATGTGTATTTCTATGTATTCTATTACCAATGTATATAACAACAGAAGGGTTGACTCTGACAAGGTTAAAATATTAACCCAGTGTGTACATATATGAAACATGAAAGATGACATCTTTCATGAAGTTGCCGGGGTAGCATGTCAGAGTCTAGAACAGTGCAGTGATGCAGTGACATCGTTACGCCCGCCAGGCGACTTAGTCCCCAGCAGGGATGCCGTAACTTCGTTACGCCGCCAGGCGAGTAGTAGTTACCTGCCTGCAAGGTTGCTGGCTGCTGACGAGACGGCCAGCGGTCAGGCAAGGACGACGCAAGACGCACGCCTGCCTCGTGAAGCCACGTCAGGTGGGAGGCAAGTTGCGAGCTATAGGCAGACAGCTCTGGGACGTCGACTCGACTGGACGCATGATGAGAGAAAGGCGTTGTGTGGTTTCTGTGCATGAACGTCGAGTGTCTGGACATCTTGAGAGATAGACTGTGAGCTGTATTGTGTATGTAAGTGTATTGAAGTGTCAAGTATATCTTGTTGTGATCATCGTATGGTATATGATCTGTAAATAAATCCATTGAACGTTGTGTCGTTGAGTCTTAAGTCAAATCACGTTGTACTTGTACTGTCTCACATGTGTTAGGTTAGCGAGCCAAGTTTAAGACCCTGACACCGGCTTTGAACTCTTCCATGAGGGACGGTGAGGACGAGCTTACTCTGTTTGCAATACAGTGCGACAGTCTTGAGGTACGTTGGTACTTCAAGCCACTTTCTCATATACCTGCTTATCTTCCCTTCCATGGTGCTCACTGCGTACGTGCCTATATCATATATCGGGAGCCGCCACAAGAGTTTCTGAATGAGCATGAATCAGCCTGGTTTTATCAGTGGTATCCAGACTGTTTGTCAAAATTTCTTGCACATCTGCCACCACGTTCCTGTCCGTCAGGGTTGAGTCGTACACAAGAGCGAGACTCTTTATAGGTTCCTCTACCACCGTGGGAATCGCTTGTCCGGCAACCGAGAACAACCTTCCGCCACATTTACCCTTCATGATCGACAGGCTTCTCGATTTCTTAGGTTTGAAGCTCATCCGGCACCAGCAAATCAGATCTCCCAGTCCGAGGAGGATGCTAGTATATTATTTTTATAATTGTATATTATACCTAAGGAGGTTTTCTAGTATATTCCATCTAATAATATGCGCACACAACATTGATTGTCTACGTCTAATTTCTCGAATCAGTTTACGGCTTTCAATTGTTTCTTGTAGACAGGTTGTTGACTGTAATCTATATGTCAAATTAAACAGTGAAAGGTCTAAAAACACACTGGAAAGAGAAGCCGAGGCAGAAATACGAGTAATTAATGTGGTACGGAGATCGGCTGGATGAATTAGTTTTTATATCAGTCTATGACTTTGGCTGGCAGGTTTACCTGCCAGACCATTGGTCATCAACCCCAGATATTTATACCCATTGACTCTCAGTTGCTAATATGACTAATATCGCTCTCGCAATTATTAATATTCAATACTTTCCTGGTACATATCTTACGATGGGTCGAACTGGCAGCAAGGGTCAAGTTAAAAAAAAAGAAAAGATAACAGAACCTTGTTTGAGGGGATTCAAACACATGACTACCAGGCCGGCAAGCAAGCGTGTTAGTCACTGAATCTAGATGTCTAACCGTAGTCTAACTATAGTACACACAATTCAACCAGTATCTAACCATGGTTCCTTGCGGGATTGTCATTCCTTCAAATTCAAGATCTTCAGATGGCCTTCGAAAGCCGCTGATTGGCACTGATGAAACGAGTCGAAGAGTTTCCAAAATGGCCGCTTCTGTGTACGGCATTTTGCTTTTATGTTCCATCCTGGGTTGTTGACCATTGAGAACATTGTCAACTTCTTCCTGAATCTTTCTGGTGGCCTCGGAATAATTTAGTAGACACAGAAATATGCCAGTGAGTGTCGACCTTGTCGTTACGTTAGCTGAGAGAAACATAACAGTAATAATGTTAGATTTAGAATATATTAATTTCTTGTTTAAAGAATACAGCTAAAAGTGTTACCACACATTGAATGCTACTGGGAATGTGATTACATGATAAAGGAAAAGAAATGAGGCAAGCGGGGATTATGTTTATCCCTGTTTACCTTGTGTATATGTTTTACATGTTCAATACTTAATTATAAATAAAATATTTCATTTCCTTTGCAGGACTTTGCGATCAACCCCAGGTTAATTTCTTAGGCAATTTAACGTTCAGAAGTTTATCATTGCTTCCTGAACGAGAAATCAACATTTAAGTCCAGTTTAATGTCGATGTAGGGCTTTAACACCCAACCTCGCCAACAGTACACCGAAAGTTTAAGTGCGAGAGCTCTTATCCTTCCGGCCACGTCGACTGCTAAAGCATAATGAGGTTTCCTGTAATTGACGTCGTTAATTTATTCTTCCACCATTTTCTAAGAAATAACGAGTTAAGTTAAAGTCGGTAACCGTAGCCATTGTCTCAGTAAAGTTTACTTCTGCCTACGCTGTTAACTTGCCTTTAGACATGTCGAACAAGTTCCATTTTTCTCAAAAGTATTTGTCTTTATAATCAATCTTCTTAAATATCGAGCTCTTTTGGATACCTGTTTTGTTCTTTTTTTTTTTTTTTTTTTTCAAAATAATGTTTGAAACGAATTAACACTCTTATATTCAAAGACGCATGCATACTTTTCATCTGATATTGTTAAACATCCAAGTTAAACCCCTATATATTTTCACAGGAAATACGCATGCTCTTAGAACTCAGTCTGTGTTATTATATATGTTACAATCCAGAAAGTGTCTTAATTGCTTTAGTTTTTGCAGAGCACTGTGTTTTCATCTTCTAATTTCTATCATTGCATTCTTGTCTGGCGTCAGCAATGAACATAGGTAGTCACAACTGCTCAATTTCTGCAATAATCTCTACTGATAAATATTCATGATGGCTTATTTGTTTTACGGGTTGTCATTAAACTTGTCTTTGTTGCATGGAGAAATAGTATTGTGTTTATCGCTATACTCCAGCGTTCTCAAGTCCGATTTATGGCCTCTGTGAAAGATAGCAATTTGTAATTTTGCTGTTATTTCCCCTACTAGGCAGCTGCTGTAATCTCATGGAACTAAAATGTCATCACCACGTGGCTAATTAGGGTATGGTATTATTTCTACAGATCTCAGTCCTTAGTGTTATTGGGTCAGTTCTGTTGGCGATATTCTTACATGCCAATGTTAGGCCATTTAGTTTCATATATCTCGGTCTGTCTTTGCCTCTTTCTACAACGCATCATTTCCAGTCGATATATTTTCCAATGCTTCTATTCTCTTTTTGTGACCAAATAACAAGGACTCTATCGTATAACCGCATATAGTGTTCTCATTTACATATCCTCTACCTAGCTCTCGTTGTTGATTACTCAGACAGTCGAGGGTATCGCAATCTTCGTCAAAGAAATCTCAGTTGTTTTTGTTTCCAAACTCCACCTAATGTTACTATGGATAAGAAACACAGAGGAATGACATTTGTGGTGGAAATGTAATCACTTGCGCCGCACCAGCATGCCTGACGATAATAACGATGTAATTGTGGCTTATTTGCAAGTATAATTAATTGTATCTTAACAAACTTCACACGAGCAGAGATGTCGATAACATCTCGTTTCTCTAGCAGTACTTAAGATGTTTTAAATAGTCTACTATCTTTCGCAATATTGTTGTGTGATTTCTACAGTATGTACCTGACGAGATGCAGTGAAATATGCCAGGCAATAAATCGTAAAATCGATTGTTTGTGTCTTCGGTATTCAAATTTGTAGAATACGTTTTTCAAAACATGTAAATGACCCATTTTCACGCCATAAAACTGTTGGGTATTTAGTGCTGGCTCTGTATTTTTCGGCAATCCGCAAGCGATAATAAATGTAGTCAAGATCGCACGGTCCGCAAACAGCAAACATGGTATTTCAATGTTCTATGTCTTCCGCAAGGCGTCCAAGTTTGGATCAATTCAGGATTTGCAGCCCGTCTGTTCTAAAGATTTCCCTTGAGGATTTACCTTTGGTGACTGTTTATACGCGTGGAATGCCCAAAGGAAACTCAAAATTTTACTGTAATGAGACTAGAAGTAATTTCTTTATAAGTAAAGTGAAAGACCGTTTTACACGCGTTAAGGCCCACAGAACTATATCTGTATTGAGCAATGGGAACTCGATGGGTGATGTGGTCAGTACCACGGCGGCCGTCTTTACTTCCGAAGACATTTTTTGACACCCACTTTAGATTGAGTAGATCTGGGGGAGGGGGGGGGGGGGGTCAGGTCTATTTGTTTTAAAAATTCGAATCCGCTATATCTTTAAAAAAAAATATAGTGTTTCCTGACACTAACGTGGCTCATCCTGACATTTCTGTAATTAATATGTCAACAAAGAAGTGACTTTGAACAACAACGCTGAAAAACACTATACTTTTTAAAAAGTCTACCCTAGTGACATTTACGTATATGACAATATATACTATTAATTTTTGTTGACATAATTCTTCAAGCTGTTTCATAATATGTGGAACGTGTGTTGTGTGTGTGTGTGTGGGGGGGGGGGGAGGGGGGGGTGCGTGTATGTCTGTGTGTGTCTGTCTGTGTCTGTCTGTGTGTGTGTCTGTGTCTGTGTCTGTCTGTGTGTCTGTGTGTCAGTGTGTCTGTCTGTATGTGTCTGTGTGTGTCTGTGTCTGTGTGTGTGTCTGTGTGTCTGTGTGGCTGTGTCTGTGTGTCTGTGTCTGTGTGTGTGTGTGTGTGTGCTCACCTGACGAGATTCAGCGAAATATGCCAGGCAATAAATGGGGCAAGATATTATTTGTGTGGTAATTATTCACATTCACAACGGGAATACACTGCTTTACATACGTGACACAATAGTTATTGATGATGCCTGCTTGATTGTCACATTCTGCATCTGATATTTCACCATCCAGCACAGATAATATTGGACAAAAATAATTAAACCATAAGTACAAAAAAGAGGTGTTGGGAAAATATTTGCCAGACTTGTTGTGCACAGACTTCAAGTCACAGGAGTTCAAGTGTGGCTTTCAACGGAACCAGTCTACCATTGATATGTTATACTCATTGAGACAGCTTCAAGAAAATGTCATGAACAAAATCAACCACATAGTAACGCCTTCATCGATCTCACAAAAGCATTTCAATGGGTTAGACGTAAGGTTCTGTTCAAGGTGTCAAAGAAGATCCGCTGCCTGCCAACTCGTCTGTACAATGTGGCATCGTTCTACACAGGCATGAAGGGTATAATCAATCAAGGTGATTGTGCGACTTCAGAAGAGTTTGAAATCAAGAATGGAGTTAAGCAATGGAGTTAAAACTCTCACCCTCTTTGAAATATACTTTTCACTTCTATTGAAAAATGCCTTTCATGATCAGGATGGAGATATATAGATTCACTAATGTGCAGATGCTCAGAGATTGTAGGCCAAGAACAAAATTAGCAGGGTACTGATCAAAGAGTTACATTTTTGCAGATGATGCTGCAATTACCACCCACTCTGAGAAAGAATTGCAGTGTCTACTATATGCATACGGCAATGCTTTTTATGAATTTGGTGTAACAACTAGCAACAACAAGACACAGATTATGTCACAAGCTGCAAATGGGTATACCATCAATCTTTATTGGCGACGCCAAACTAGAGATAATATACCATTTTACATATCTAGGATCAGAGTTAAACAGTAACTTATCGCTAGATTAGTCAATCAACGCCAGAATTGGTAAGGCAGCAGCAACAATGAACAGGTTAACAAAAAGAGTCCTGGAGAACACGAAGTTTACTACCAAAGCAAAAGTTCTGGTCTATCAAGCTTGTGTCCTTAGCACTCTTCTTTACTGCAGTGAAGCATGATCAATTTACTCACCCCAAGAGAAACGTTTAAACAGTTTTCGTATGCGGTGTCTGTGAAGAATACTTAGTATTAAGTGGCAAGACAAAATCACACATACTGAAGTATTGGAAAGATCGGGTTGTGTGAGGGTTTGTTCAGTGTTCAGTCTTCGTATACTTAGATAGGTAGGACACATTAGGATGGTGGATGGCGACAGAATACCAAAGGACATCTTTTCCGTGAATTACATACACATAAAGGATCTCAGCGTTGGCCTCTACTACGATACAAAATGTATGTAAGCTGGACATGCTGATTGTGCTGCATGGAGTGCAAAGATCATAAATGGAATACAGACAAAGGAGAATATTGTTGCAGATAAGTCAAAGACTAAGCGTGAAAGACGTCAGATAGTGCGTGATGGTGGAAATGACCACGTGTTCACAAACATCAATTATGGGAGAATATTTACAGCGCGAAATAGTCTGATCAGTCACATTCGCTAAGAACAAGGGCCTTTTTTTAAAGCACAACGTAACAAACTATCGTCTGTCCAGACGAGTGGTTCCCAAGCTTTTCAAGTAGAGGGACATATCTACTATTTTCGGTAGTTCAGCGGGCCACAGCGTTATAAAATTATAAAAGTCGTGCAATATCATTCTTATCTTTCTTAACTTTCGTCAACAAAATTCTAAAACTATAAAGGCAGTCAGTGTCAGTACTACACTGCGGTTTAAAATCAAAAGTTCATTTAACAATAAATTTTTAATCAGTTTCGAGAATCGCTATTAATGTAATTAATTTACAATTGTAACTGTTCTTCATAACCAGTTAATTAATTTCAGATGCCAGTTAATCAATGTCTGGGCACAAATCTGTCGTGCCCAAAGTCATAAGCGCAGCTAGGCGTGAAAGTCGGAACGTCGGTGAGTCTCGAACGTTGCTTGTTTTTTTAAACGGTCATTGCGGAAAATGACTGCTCGCATCTGTAAGTCGAACCAAAACGACAAATGTATCTCTGGGCGAATGAACGTAAGTGTTCAAATTGTTCGACAGGCAATAGCCGCCAGAATGAAATCATATGATCAGCTGAAGGTGAAGCAGGCAGCTCTAGAAATTTACATGTCAGTGCAGAATTTCATTTCAAATACATTACTTCGTGCTGAAGGTTTTGCTGTAATTGATAGAGCTTGACATCAGGAAATACGAGCCGATTTATGAAGAGGGCAACATTATCATTCTCAATTGTAAACTCTTGAAATCTGAAGGCTTTACACTTTTACATTGTACTGTAACAAGTCATATTTCTTTTCCACCTTTAGTAAAGCTCAAGAAGTAGGCTACATGTGCTGCCGGCTCAGCAGCTTACCTCCATGTAGCAGGGAGCGAGTAAAGGCCAGGCTCTCTCATCCGGGGATCCCTCTTATCCCTCGGATGAGAACCTTCAAACAGGTATCTGGACCAAGCATGTAGCAAGCTTAGCATCTCACCATAATTTTGCAGTGGGTGAGTATCGGCCTGGCTCTCACATCCCGGGGATGTTAACTTAGAAGCGTTCAGTCATATCCCTCAGAGGAGAGCCTTAGAATATGTGTTGGGACCAACAGTTAGTGGCATCGTGCGCCTGATTCGGTCTTTGACTGCCTATCCTCAGTCTACATGTAGAGCAGCAGGTTGTGCCTCTCTTGGTCTGGTCCCTATCCCAAGGCCTGTTTAACATGTAGTTGTGCTTCCGTCGGCAAAACTCTTGGAGTCATTGGGACACGCAAGCCCCTCTACCACGTCAAGGTGGAGAAACTTCAGAGAGGGTCAGTGAATTCATCCACTGCCAATGAAAAACAATTTTTAATATATGCTGCTACGTGACGATGAACATCGTTGGCTAATTCTTCAACTCGTATGGCCATAATATTATTAGACAAAGGAATGTGATCATATTTTGTTTCACACTTTTTATCGCCAAGCATTCCAGCAGAAACTTTAAAGGGAGACTTGATTATTTCTTCTGCATTGGTGAACGGCTTCTGTTTGCGAGCCAACAGAAGAGCGACTTCTTACGACGCATCACCAGCACTCTTGCTCTGTTCTTTAGCCTTGGTGGGGAAAAAAATGACTGCTGCCTGGTCAGAGAACGTTCTCTATGAAATCTTTTCTTAAATCCGAATTGATCGGATATTGAGCATTTATGTCTGAATGTGTGACGTGAAGTATCCTTCCAGATTAATTTATTTTTGTTACAGAAACACAAAATCCGCATATTCTTCTTCTTCTTTCGCTCGCTTGAAATATGTCTATATCTGCGATGTTGTCTCTTGTATGAATTTAACTGCCTTTTTCAGTTCACACAGTGGTCCATAGAGTTTATCTTCCACTGTCGTCTCCCTAGGCCAGAAGGTTTGCCTAGATATGTTATATTTTGGGCAGTCTTTGAGTATGTGCTCTGCTGTCTGCAAGGCCAAGCCACATGTGCACATGGCTGTTTCACCAATCTTGAATTTTTTATACATGTGGTTGCGTAATCTATTGTGTCCTGTTCTGAGGCGCAGAATAATGACTTGTTCTGGTCTGTCCATAACGTGGTAGCCATCTTGAGCAAGTTGTGGTGGCTTTCTGGCTGATTTGATCATTCTTTTCTTTTGTTGGTATGTAACGGGCACATCAGACTGTTCTTCTTTGGCTCCTTCCTTAGCCAATTGATCAGCTTTGTTGTTTCCGGGTACTCCACAGTGGGATGGTATCCACTGTATGGTGACCTTATGCTGACTGCTATGTTCAGACAGTAGTGTCCTTAGTACTGGCAATTTCCAAGACAGAAGCGCCTCGAGTACTGATTTTGCATCTGTCTGTAGCACCACAGGTTGTGTACCATTGTTAGTATTTAGTAATTACTCTGTTGCTATCTTGATTGCCTCAATTTTAGCATCATAGTGATGGCACTACTTTCCTGTCGGTACTCTGGCTGTGTCCCTAGTATTATTTGGGTATTCTATGTACACTCCCGCTCCTCCATTTCCAACAGCATTTTGTGCCGACCCATTTATGTAGACTCGGATCCAGAGGTCATGTGGGTATTCTTCATCAAGGAAACTGAGAGTGGCTGTTCTGCGCTGCACACTGTTCTGTTCTTCCTTATCAAATATTCCTCTCACTTTTGTCTGGATTTGTAATGATGGTCTATGCTCATCTTTCCATGGAGTTCGCTCTGGAATAGTTTTTAGGGGGATACCAACTGTGGGCAGATCGGTGGTTTCTCTGCAGAGTCGTTTGGCCTGGTGGATAAAATTACTTCTTTTCAACCGCCCCATAGCTAGGTTTTCAAATCTGTTCTTCAAAGGGGGGCCTGGCAAGCTGAGGAACTTTACTGCGCTCACTCAGTGCTTGTGTCCTCCCCATCTTCTCCATTTTCACTATAGGGGTTGATCTCATCCTTCCTGTGGTGACTCTAAGTGCTCGAATTTGCACCTTGTGCAGCTCTTGTAGTGTGGTTTTTGATGCCGAACACCACGCAGTTGACCCATATTCCTGATGTGGTCGTATGCTCTGTTGGTAAACTTTGCTAAGTATTTTCCCACTGGCTCCCCGTGTGGTTGTACTTAGCTTCCTCAGGATGGCTATTTTCCTTCTGGCTTTTGCTACTGCTTTGTTGATGTGCTTTCTCCATGTCAGCCTGCCATCAAATGTTACTCCAAGGTATGTTGGTTCTTTATCTTCTTTAAGGGGTGTCCCATTTATCTGGATGATCCCTGCCTTTTGTTTTGAAGAGAGGGTAAATAGAGTGGTGCTGCACTTGTCCGTGTTTATGCTGACACACCATCTATTTGCTCATGCAGCAAATGTATCTACAACTCTTTGTAGCAATTTGGTGGCCACTGATGCATGTTCAAAATCCACAGATTACACAAACTGGTTTACCACTACTGTTAGGCATAAACATAAATTTCTCCGTCCAATCTTCGTTGAATTCAAGACTAGCAACATCTTCACATTTTCGCTTTTTACCGTTGTTTGATTTTAGATTTTCAACATTCATGTTTATAGGCTTTAACTGTAAATTTTTATTTGAAAAAAATCTAATTTCAACACAATGCTACAGACTCTGCTAAACAGTTGTAACAGACGACAAAATGGCGGCTTGGGCACTCTTACTGGTCGACAAATCTGAGATATTAGAACTTCATAACGTTTCGTTGTGAACTGAACAGGCGCATTCGATAATATCTAAGCGTAACAACCACACGCAGAGTAAATTATCGCACGCTGACGGGGCGCTCCGAGTGCATTTTTTAAATTATTAAAATATATTAAACAACGAGGCCTCGCGTGCCACTTTCTTACAACTGGCGGGCCACAAATGGTCCGCGGACCGCGGTTTGGGAATCTCTGGTCTGTACGGCAAGTTCCCAGTATTCAAACATAGATATCACTTATCAATACACTTGTGAGTTTATAAACAAAATATAAATATATCACTTATCAATACACTTGTGAGTCTATAAACAAATATAACAAGATATCACTTGTCTATACCAAATGCGACGTGGCGAAGTGGTCAAGCCGTGCGCCTCACGCTCCGAAGGTTGTGTGTTCGATTCCTAGCTACGTCTTTCGGTTCACGAGTGCATTTTTTCTGAGACTACCGGTGGTCGTCCCTGGAGCTACGGAGTTTGTACTTTGTGCAACGTTTTTGGCAGGCCGCACTGCAGAAGAGGGACCGAGACATATAGGATAAACCCGGTGCAGTGAAGTCAATCCTCTCGACTTTTTAGACGCTTTTTTTGTTTAAAGAATTGAGTTTATAATCTAATACGAGGGCGAGTCAATAAATAAGACACACAGTTCTGTGGAATGGCAGGTATATGTAGTTGGTGTTTTCTACAGGTGTCATTAGGCGACAGCAACATCGACATTTATATTATCGTTCGTCAGGTGGTGCTAAGTGTCAAATGCGCATGCGCAGTGCATAAACAACATGGCGACTGTGCTTACGGAGTGTACAACCAAAGAGCCAAAGAGCAACGTGCTGTTGTGCGTTTTTTGTGGGCAAAAGGACTGAAGAACATTCATAAGGAAATGTTTCCTGTTTATGCTTACAAATGTTTGTCCCGTAAAGCGGTGCATAGCTGGGTACAAAATGTCAAAGGAAACGTCAGTCTGCTGACTAGAGGAGAGTTGCTTCTTCATGACAATGCCAGACCACACACGGCTCAATTAAGTCAGAAGAAAATTAACAAACTAAGGTGGTGTCAGGATCTTAAACCTGGCTCGTTGGACCTAACATATGTGAGACAAGTACAAGTACAAACTGATTGGACTTGACACACAATGACACTAAGTTCAATGGATTTATTTACAATTCACATGCAATACGATTTAGTTTGGCATGTGATGATCATTACAATACATATACAATACATCAGTACACTTACAGACAAAACCCACAGCTTCACAGTCTATCTCATAAGATATACAAGCACTCGACTTT
>JACEFZ010026663.1:0-66705 GCA_014155875.1 Cepaea nemoralis
TACAACAGAATACCCTGACCACACGGGGCGTGGGGGCGCGGGGGGAAGAGGGGGGGGGGTGCACACGTACCAAAATAAGAACACAACATGACAACAGACAAACACAGACATTGACAGGAGTTCACAACTTCTCTCTCTCTCTCTCTCTCTCTCTCTCTCTCTCCTCTCTCTCTCTCTCTCTCTCTCTCTCTCCACACACACACACACTCTCTCTCACTCACACACACACTCTCTCTCACACACACACACACTCTCTCACACACACACACACACTCTCTCTCTCACACACACACTCTCTCTCACACACACACACACTCTCTCTCTCACATACACACTCTCTCTCTCACACACACACACACTCTCTCTCACACACACACTCTCTCTCTCTCACACACACACTCTCTCACACACACACTCTCTCTCACACACGCACACACTCTCTCACAGACACACACATACACTCTCTCTCTCACACACTCTCTCTCTCTCTCACACAAACACTCTCTCTCTCTCCCTCTCACACACACACTCTCTCTCTCTCTCACTCTCTCTCTCTCTCTCTCTCTCTCTCTCTCTCTCTCTCTCTCTCTCTCTCTCTCTCTGCGTGCGCATGTGTTTCTTCTGTCCTTCCATGGTATTCTTTGTGGTCACTGGGATATATGCAAAGAATACCACAGACAGAAAGAAAAACGAATGAGACCGTTCTACAAGAAACCTAACTTTGATTAGAGTAATTAGACGCAGGCGGCAGAATTTAAATTTTTTTTTTTTTTTTGGGGGGGGGGGGGGCGGTATGGGTGAAATAAACTGGAAACCTTAGTGACAGGTAGCAACAATGACGAGAAAAGAGCAGGGGGAAGGCAAAAGAGTTACATTCCTGGATGGCTTGGCCGTATGGTGTAATCGGGACGAGAAGGCAGTACTGATATAATACTGGTGATCTTGTGAGGTGGCGAACCGTGACCGCCCACGCTTATCGACATGGCGCATGACGACGACGACGATGATGTGTCTTTTTATATTGCTATCTTACGTGGTCGCTGCTTTTATACCGATGGAGAAATGCTGGCATAAGGTCATTATAGCAATGAGATGAACACATATGTAGGTCATGGCTGGCTTCCCAGAAGACAATACCACCTTCTGAACCAGTTTCTCCAGACAGTCTGTCTTTTCAGCTGCACACACCACCTGGTCCCAGAGAGGCTTCACCATATCTTTCCGATTCGTAAAGTAGAGAGACAATAGCTGCCACTCTGTCCGTCTGTTTGTTGCCCCACTTACCTGCACGCCTTGGACAGAAAGTCCATGACATGCTCGCAACCTGCGTCTTGTCGAGCGGTGCGCACCACTGAACTCGGAACATGGCAGTTTTCGCATAACGCAATACTATATCACAGCCTGGCATTCTAAGATAAGTAGCACAGCTTTTTCGTTGTTTGTTTTCTCATTTTCTTTTCATTGTTCTCATTTGTTGTTTATCGTCTTTTCATTCTTCTCATTCGGTTATAGTGTAGTGACTGTAGTGTCTTCCCCGTGGTTATATGCTTTGTTTTGGGTATTTGTTTGCTGTTGAAGGCTAGTCGCCGCAACGTCCTACATTTTCCGTAATTGTATTCTGTAAAGCTGCATTACTTCGTGCTAATGTATATAGTGGCACTAAAATGGTATGACATAATCCCTCAAGAGGAGCTTAGAGACACACTAGGCAGATTTTAGCGAATCAAGGGGTGAGGACAAGACGAAATGAATAGGACACACACTGAGAAAACCTGATAGTATAACTAGAAAGTTCTTTCTCTGGAACCCGCTGGGCTTAAAATATATATTTTTAAAAAAAAAAACAGAGGGTGACTTAAAACACACAGATACCAGAATCAGAGATTGGTGAATGACATAGGAAAGACATGAGGGAAGGCATCAGTTTAAAGCAGCAGACAGGAATGCTGGCTGAACAGGCTGATGGTCGCTTCAGTGGGAGGTAAAAACCCGCACAAGAAGAAGCAGCTAAACATGGTTGCCTTATACAGTAATGTATGGCTGCTGATGTTATAGTGACAGCCGCTTCCAACGACGATGATCTGTACTTTTCGTGGCGGACTTTTGTGTTGGCATTCTGGCAGTGGTATTAAGCATAGTATATCTGTGCGGGCTGTTGGTTTGTCGAGACTGCTGTCTGTTCCACTTTTCACGTGGAGCAATTTGTGTGATATTCATTGGCACAGGAACGGGGCATAATGGGGCGACTCTTTGTCGTGAAGTTGGAACAGCGACTAACTAACTAACTAATTAACAAGAAGTAGCAACAGTATGAATTTATTGGATCCGTGATTGTGTTTTGTTAATGGAAACTGTTCACAAGAAACCAGAAGGAATCTGGCCACAGCAATGCACAAGTTAAACGGTATTAAGAGCAAATCGAACAATACCAGCAAAGAAACGAAAGTAAACCTTTTCACAGGGTAAAATATGTAAGTTAGGAATTTATGACAACTCAAGCAAAGGTATTTGATCCTAGAAACATGCTCATGAATCACGGAGGGAATTGGAGGTAAGGCTCTAGTCACTGGGACTTCAATAACCCCTCCCCCGACGACGACTAACTGCACAAGTGGAAGACCACAACAACAACTTAGCAACATACGAATGTGAGCCATGAACATTTGGCAATCACTAAAGAAACAAATATTTAACTTGTTTGCTACAGAACAATTCTTAGAGTGTAGTAGATCAAGATAAAACAAAATAAAAACATTATAGAAAGAAGAACAAGCCATTTCGTTATCTTTGTCGGCGAAACTCACGTTTCTTTAACAACAACCCTCCCCCCTCCCGACCTCTGCCTTCAATGTCTACATGACCCCATGTCCATAATTCGCACTCATTCAGAAGAACAGAGCACACAAAGCCAGTCAACGAATATCTACTAGCAGCTAAAACAGATATGTTCTGCTGCTGTGTATTGACGTGCCCCGAAGGTGCTAACTGCGCTGTTGTCACGCCAGCCTTGTGTTGCTAAATGTCAGCAGGGTAACGGAAGGCATGCAATATTGACAGAGTGGGGACACCGCTCTCTATAATCGTAGTAGACCTTTTGTTTTCGGTCTTCAGAATGCCTCTTTTATAACAAATACACAGCGGGACTACGTAATGTCTTTTCTGCGTTTTCTTTATGAATATATAAATAGTCTGTCAATATTACACATTAATATCAATCGGGGGAGTCATTCAGGCTCATACATAAACATACATGTATTGTTTGGCACTCATAGAAGTAGATGAAATAAGTAGTGAAGTAGCGTCCTCTAGTCTCTACTTCTTATTTCCGTTACTACTAGAAGGCAACCAGTCTCCCTGTTCTAGGTGGTACACGAATTTCTCCGTAATCCCGTATACTCTCGTGAGTAACGTGACGTGAGCGAGAATTGGTAGCGGTTCTCTCCGCGTCGGTAACTTAGGGGGTATGTGAGCCGGTCGCTCAGAAAGCAATGGCAAACTATTGAGCGTAATCTTGCCTCGAAATCAACAATCAGCTGAAAGATGCTGATGTTGACAGCGATGTCCTGTAAAGGATATGCGAACAAACAAACAAAAAAGCCAAAGTAGTGACAGATATTAGTCAGATATGACTGCGCTACTTACTGTATGACAGTAGCCGGTACTACCTGCTTTCTGTTAGCGCCGAATGTTGGGTGGCGCTTACTATAACCAACACCCCACATTGTGCCAACGGCTTTGGTGGGAGAAGCGCAATTGGGACGATACAAGCCTTATTCAAGCGCGAGGAAATGCAACCTTAAGACTAAATGTCTTGGCAGGTCAGACCAGGCCCTAAGCCTTAGCTGGCAACTGGTCTAGGATCGAAGCTCCGACAGGCGGACAGTAAGAGCATTGCTTTGCTGATCCGACAGTTTCTGTAGCTTGCCTTGTTCCAGATGTCTTGGTGTTATTTTTCCTCTGGAGTAAACTAGGTAAGCCGAGAGAGGTATCATGCTGCATGACCAACACATGGCCTCTACAATTCAGCCCAGGCTTTGTGCTAATGGAAACACAATGCAACAAACTACCGTACATAAGGCAAAGTAGTCCCAAAGCAGAAACTACCACTGGGATGTGAAGCGGTAGGGTTTCACATATTCTAGGCCATCACATATGAGGCCGGATGGACATTTCCCATCCTCGCAGTCTTTCTTTCCCAGACAACTGCCAGACAATGACAACAAAAACCATAAAACCATTACCCACAGGCAACACAACAACGAGAAACAGTAGATGCTAGGGTAATAATAGCCATAAAAACAAAACAAACTAGTATAAGGAAAGGTACACCCAGTGGCAACGGAACAAGCATCGAGGATGTCGTCGACAAAGGACGGAATGGGGAAGGATAGAATAGAGGAACCCTGCCAGGCATACGTCAGTGGAAGTCGTCGACCGCGCAAAATACCAGGACCGCACAATGAACCACCACAATTATAACCAACACCACTGAGGCTGGTTGAGCGAGGTGGAAAGTTTCGTTTTTTCCCCCCAAAACGGGTGGATGGCTCTGGGAACACTCTGGTGCTCAATTCTATAAGACTGGGTCGACCCTAGAGCAGTGCTGGTAGAAATAAATAATCCTACCCTGCTGGGATTGAACCCGGATTGTCTTGGCAGACAAGCGTCTTATCCACCAGACAGGTTGCGTCTCGTGCTGTTAAATGACACTTCACAACAATAATTTAACGCAGCAATTCGTAACAACAATTTAACGCAACGCTTCATGGTAGCAATTTAAACGCAACACTTTACAACAACATTTTAACGGAGCACGTCACAACAACAATTTAACGCAGGAAGTATCGCGCCGCCTTTCCACCCCATACAACTATGATAATGTAATTTGCACATGTCAACAATTAAAAGTGTTGCACTGTTTGTATCCTTGTATCACAAATATATCAACTGGTGAGGAACCCCTGATACCCTTCACAAGTACTGACTGTCGCTCACAGAAGTAGAATGAACAAGAAGAAATTCATCTAACCTCTACTTCTTTCTTCTACTTCTATGAGCGGCAATCAATACTAAATTTGTTTATGTGGACTCTTTCTATCGCTTCAACGATCGGTAATTCTGTGATGAAAACCTAATTTCCCCCATTATTTACAACAGCCCTTCATGCTTAGCTCGATCAACAACTTCCGTGAAGCACGGAGGCTGTGATAAAGGTTATGTTGGTATTAGAGTTGTTCGGTCAGTAACCTGATGGATATTTGCTCTGGATTAGTTTATGTTCAGTCGGAAGCCTGTCTGCTGTTCTGGCAGAACTGTCGCAGTTTTCCATTGAAGACTGTCAAGCACACACAATGACTTCTCTTTGGGCAACTATGAAAGACTAAAAGGACTAAATCTTGTATAACTTTAAGTTCTTCTTGAGCTGAGATTATTCAGTGATTAAGTCTGATATTGTCTGCTCCATACCTTCTGTCACGCTGTGGTCATTCTCTAGTATGAGACCGTTATATTTTCAGAGCTCAGATGAAACTTTTTTTTGCCCCTTCCCACAAAACAAATAAGAAAGCCCGGTAGCGCAGTGGGCAGCACGCTTGCCTGCAGCCCGGTAATCATCTGTTCGAAACCTTATCCAGAAACAATGGGTAGGGGAGATTTTTGAATAATATCCCTGGTTGACCCACCTAATATACGTTCCAAGAAATATTTTGGGAAGAACAAGTGGTGGGCGTGAGATAAACTACAGCCTCCATCGAGTGCCCGTTGGTCTGTACGGGGCTAGCCCCATATACACAATACGTCCCAAATCGTGGAGAACAGCCAGTGACCTTTGACTGTAGTGGCCAAGAACCCAATACCTGAAGGCCTAGAAGTGGGCGCGTTATTTACACAACAGCCGCCACACAGACGTATCTGCTCACTACACAGGCACCATATACCTAACACACCCCAAGACGTAGACAATAATCCTTTACTTTTTGCTTTTAATTCATCATCAGCATGTGCCATGCCAATAACCATGGGCGGTCATCTATCGCCATCTCACCCGATCACCAGAGTCGTGGGTCAGCTCAGTGTTCTTGTCTCTATTATGCCATGTGGCCAAACCATTCAGGTATTTACTTCGCTGCCTTCCCCTTGTTCTTTTCCCCTCAATTTAGCCAGTTATCACCAAGTTCTCCGGTTTATTTCTTCTCACAACATGCCCAGAAATTTGTCTAAGTCGAATTTCTCTAATCAGTTTGCGGTTTTCATTTGTTTCTTGTAGGACATGCTCGTTGGTTTTTCTGTCTGTTCGCGTTATTTTTTGCATGTTCCTCAAGAACTACATCTCCACTGCCATTAGATGTTTTTCAGCCTGTCTGCTCATTATCCACGTCTCACATGCATACAAAAACATGGGTTCAGGTGTAGTACCTCAACACTCCTTCTCTCGTTGCAACTGATATCTTTTTATTGGTCAGTATGTTTTAATCGCCAAATACTCAACACGCCTAAAGGTGTGGACAAAAGCCCTTTACTTACTTACAAAACAAACAACCGCCACGGAGACAGCAAGCAAACATACCAGCTCAACAAACAAGCACTCACACAATCAATCATGTGGCATATCCGGCCCCCTTCCCTCCCGTAATGACAGTAATTGCATGCAACCAGCTGCAATCAATAACCGAAACCTAATGCAACAGGATATCGGCTGGCGTCCATAAACCCTGAGTGTCGAACAGTGTAATCTTGGAGATCTCGAGACAAGAGAGCAGGAGAGAAAGCAACAGGCAGTCGGTCAAAACGTCAGCAAATGTAGGAGTCCATTCAGCCAGGAATGCTTGGTGCTGCCCAAGATACTGTAGTTTAGATTCAGGTTTGGTGGGTAATGTTCATGAAATTTAGTTCACTTACTCGTCTGTGCACGTTCATTCAAGCATGCACCCACTAGCGTATTCATCCATTTATACGTTCAGTTCAAACATCAACTCAGTTAATTCACTACTTTATTGACTCGTCCATATATGCAATAACATACTGCATCATTCATATATCCATCATCATCATCATCACCATCACCATCACCATCATCATCATCATCAAATGCCCGGCCAGCTGGCGTAGGCGCTATTGTCTGTCAGTCGATATCGGTTCTTGGTGTTCTGAACCAGCCAACTTTGCTGATGATATTCCTCTATACCACCGTCTCAGTCCATCCTCCATCATTTCTCTTGGTCTTCCTCTACACATTTCCACATTAACGATATTTTTCAATGCCTCACTTCCCATCATATGACCATATATTCACTAGGGGATATATCGGAATGGCTTTTTAAAAAAAAGAAGAAGGAAAATGTGAACTTTTGAGCTTAAATGTAACAGAAACGTTGCTAGAACACTGTCAATCAAGGATAAGAAAAATACTGACTTTTTACAACAGAGTCATGTCAGTTGAAATACTTTGACCATACGAATAGTGGAGCTGGCACGGATGACACTAGTTATGGGAAGAACGGTTCTTGGAAGAAGATGGATCGGTCGACAAGCATGAAGATGGACGAGACACGACAAGAAATGACAAGGCATGAGGGTGTATTGTGGCAGGAGTGAACGCTAAAATTACAGAGGATACTACAACACAAAACAAATAACACAATCACCGTAGTATGGCGATATATCTTCCTTCTGTCCAAATGGCAGGTCACATTTGGCGATATATTATTCTTCGGCACTGAATCAGGTAAAGCCAACAATAAGCAAGGGGCTGGTGTGTAGTGGGGAGAGGAGAAATGTACAAGCCACAAATAACTGATAGACGTTATGATGTGCTGGTGTGAAACACCACCGAAGGAAACTTGTTGCTGTAATTGTGGTCTGTAACTGCGCGCTGTAATGGGGAAGATTTGACTGCAACATATGGCTGCGAATTCTGGACAATTAGTAAACAGGCGGGAAAAAATCCCTGGAAGCCTTGGAGATGTGGTTTTATAGAAGAATACCGAAATTTAATTGGACAGCCAAAATGAGCAATCTGGACATTTTGAGGGACGCTTAGTCGGAAAGACAGCTTATCACAAACATCAGAAAGAGGCAGTCATCGTTTTTGGCCAAGTTATGAGAAGACCAAAACTGAACATGTGACAACCGGAAAGATTTGCAGAAAGAGAGACAGAGGAAGACAGCTGGAGAAGATTTTTGATAACCTTGTGTCATGGCACGGAAGGGAGTCAACACACGTCAACACACGAATAGATCCATGCCGTCGGAGATCGCAATTTGTGGAGAGGCATGATCACCAACGCCAGCCGGCAAGGCACTGAATGATGATGAATAGCGAAGAGGAGGGGTGTTAGCATAACGGTTAGTGTTCTTGCTTACTTATATAGTGGTCAGGGATCATTTTAAGTAGTGGTGTGATTCTTGTTTGTGGCAGCAGTACGGCTGTGGGGTCGACCCAGCGTAAAGAAATAGGATAATGTTCTGCGGATTGTCTGGGAAATAGAGGCGTTTAGGCGGGAACGAGATTAGAAACAGGTAGTTTTTTGTTTGTTTGTTGTTTGTTTTGCGCTCGCTCGCTTTAAACCCAAGCGTAGTCCATACACACTATTTATAGTAGTAATGGACTGAATTTTGCTTGTGGATTAGCTTTCCATATTAAGAGTGTCCCTGGCCATCAGGCGAACCCACTCCGACTTCAGAGGTACTTGTAATTTACGTTCCCAAGTCAAGGACGACAGGTACACATTTTAGTCCAGCTGTCCGATGTAGGGGATGAACGGCTTACCTCGGCATCAGCACACCGGATGTTTAAGAACATGCGTTTTTACCCATTCGGACATGCGAACCTGCTTGAAACAGGTAGTTAAATATGCAATGGCGGGAACTCGATTCTTATCAACCTGTATTGTCTTGTGATTTTTTTTTTTTATTAAAGTAGAAAGAAAGCATGACATAGTGTGGTCTACTGTCGAAGACTACAATCTCATTTGTTTTATTTAAAACCGGTAACTGCGTTATGGGCAGACCAGAACAAGTCATTATTCTGCGCCTCAGAACAGGACACAATAGATTACGCAACCACATGTATACAAAATTCAAGATTGGTGAAACAGCCATGTGCACATGTGGATTGGCGTCGCAGACAGCAGAGCACATACTCCAAGACTGCCCAAAATATAACATATCTAGGCAAACCTTCTGGCCTAGAGAGACGACAGTGGAAGATAAACTCTATGGACCGCTGTGTGAACTAAATATGACAGTTAAATTCGTACAAGAGACAACATTGGAGTTATAGACATATTTCAAGCGAACGAAAGAAGAAATTTAAAACCAGTAGGGGAGGCTAACACTGAAGTGCCTATATGAAAGCAAGACTTGAATGTGGGCACGGACACATATTCGATGTTCTCTAATTTACACTGGCACATACTCTATTCCCGTCAACCCTAGGGCGAAGAGGATTCGCCCGATTCGAGGTCTACATGTATATATGTGACTGCGTGAGAGAGAGAGAGAGAGAGAGAGAGAGAGAGAGAGAGAGAGTAGATGCGGTTGTTACACACATTGAACAACAAGGGTTAGAATTAAATTGTAAAAAGACAGATTATGGTCGTCACTAGGAAGAACGAAATACCACAGTGTAATATACAAGTAAATGGGAATATTCTTCAACAAGTGAATAGGTACAATTATCTCGGAACAGTAATAACATCTGATGGGAGATGCCTTGAAGAGATTAGAACAAGAATCGCCATGGCAAAAGTAGCCTTTAGCAAGATGAAAAACATACTGACCAATAAAAAGATGTCAATTGAAACGAGAAAAAGAGTGTTGAGATGCTACATAGAACCTGTACTTTTATATGGATGTGAAGCTTGGACAATGAGCAGCCAGGCTGAAAAACATCTGATGGCTGTAGAAATGTGGTTTCTGAGGAAAATGCAAAGAATACCATGGACAGCCAGAAAGACCAATGAACAAGTCCTTCAAGAAACAAATGAAGATCGTAAACTGATAAGAAACATTAGACGTAGACAGTCACAATTTTTTGGGCATGTTATGAGAAGAAATGATTTGGAGAACTTGGTGACAACTGGTAAGATCGAGGGGAACAGACCAAGGGGAAGACCTAGAAACAAGTATCTGGATGGCTTGGCCTTGTGGCATGGTCGAGACAGAAACACGGAACTGATCCACGACTCTGTTGATCGAGTGAGATGGCAGAACATGACCGCCCACGCTTACCGGCATGGCACATGATGGATGGATGGAGGGAGAGAGAGAGAGAGAGAGAGAGAGAGAGAGAGAGAGAGAGAGAGAGAGAGAGAGAGAGAGAGAGAGAGAGAACAACATAGAAAAATAGAAAGATAGAGATAGTTCAGAAAAAGATACAGAGAAAGTGATATTACCTGGGCGAGATGAGATATAGGGAGAATGAAATGAAATAGTGACAGAGGGCGCAACAGGGACGGGTTCCGTTGGAGAAGAGGTACGGAAATTGCGATTTAGACGGGTCAGAATCACAAAAAGAGGGAACGGACACAGGGCGACTTCAGGCATACAGAAAGACGAGACAGAGTTGGGAAACAGACAGAGATGGAACAGACACACAAACAGATACAGGGGGATTGCACAGACATCCACTGGATTAAGACGCTACAAAAATGGAAGAGAGACAGAGCGACGAAAGGGAGACAGGGAGACAAGATACATAAACAGAACAGAATTGACAGAACAGAATTGAGACAGAGAGCCGGAGCAGAGACAGTGTTGGGACACAGACACAGAAAGGAAACAGACACCAGAAGACGGAACAGAGACACCTAGAGACAGGACAGAGAAAGAGAGATAAACAGGGGGAGGGCGTGAGAAAGACAGACGTTACAGAGAGACTAGGCATAGACACACAGAGGCGGAACAGACAGAGAGTGGAGTGATACAAGATAGACACTGAGAGACCCAACAGAGGGGAGAGGGAGAGAGAGAGAGAGAGAGAGAGAGAGAGAGAGAAGAGAGAGAGAGAAATGAGAGAGAGATGAAGTAATAGAACAGACACAGAGATATGACAGAGAGATTAGCGGGACAAATATAGAAGAGATTGAACAAATACTGGACCGACAAAGACAGATTGGACAGAGACAGAGAAAAGAAGCAACAGGTCAAACAAATAGGAAAGACACAAACAGAGACACGAGGCGAGCAGTTATCATGTGGAAGGAAGTACCGAACAGAAAGAGATAGGACAGAGACAACAGAAGGCAAGAGAGATGGGACGGAGGGATAAATGTTGGGACAGAGTAAGAAACAAAGTTAGAGATACAGACAGTAAGAATAACAGAGACATAATGACAACGAGAGGGAGAGAGTGAGAGGAGAGAGAGAGAGCCAGAGAGAGAGAGAGAGAGACCAGGTCATTATACAGTAATTGCCACAAACACGCACTATTCTCCCATCACTGTCGCCACGATGACGAACAAAGATCGTTACACTGGACGAAAAATCCTTCATGACAAGGCTTAGATTCTATACCGACTTCAGATACGCTTTGAAAACATAATGGCTGAGCTAGAGCCCTTATCCATTTCTGGGATTTGAACGAGGCAGCTTCAGCAAGTTTCCAGAATGTGTTTATTGAATAAAAAAAGCAGTAAAAAAAAAAAAAAATTATGTATGCAACATTTCCTTCAAGATCGTTTCTGTCGACGGGAATGGGGTATCCTCTATCAAAGGAGAAGTAAGGTGCCCCCCCCCCCTCCTCCGTTTGCCCACGGGACGCCCTTAGTGAAGGTAGAGTCTCTGTTTAGACCCCTGACCGGGGTCGCGGGAGACCGGCTAGCAGGTGGCGGATGAAGCTAGAGAGGAGCTAACAGGTAATTGTTGTTTAAGGTCTCAAGTTGCATGACGGTAGGCACAGAATCTCTTTTTATGGAGATACTGGCTACGGTTATTAAAACAGCAAGGTCACTGTCATGAAGGAAAGCACTGGCATATTACCTTCTTTACAGATGTCTAGAATGTCAGATACGACTGAGCTATGACAGTAGACGGTACTGCCTGCTTTCTGTTAGCTCCGAATGCTGGGCGGCACTCACCAAACCCCACACCTCACATTGTGTCAATGGCTTCGGGCGGAGGACCGCTATTGGGAGGGTACTTCTTCTTCTTCTTCTGCGTTCATCCGGAGTTTTTTTTTCCGGATGTGATTGCGTTGTGCCTGTTTACAGCAGAGATGCGTTCTTGCGCCGTTAGGCCGACACATCCGACTTCTGCGGGCATTGGGAGGGTACAAGATTGATCCTAGTGCGAAGAAATGCAACCTAAAGATTATATGCCATGTCCAGGCCCTAATCGTTGTTCGGCAACATGGTCTAGGATCGAAGCTCCGACAAGCTGACAGACAGAGCTATGTTTTGTTGCTTGCTTGTGTTCGTTGGCTTGAGCTCCAACGCGAAGTCCTGTATGTCGGATGAAGGCATCCTGTTGTCCAACATCAGTGTGATGTCATACATGACCTGAGGTTTGCGTGAGTATCCGTTGTCCCATGTCTGGCTTATTGGTGTGCAGACTGGTGGTTCCTCGCCGTACAGACAGACACTCTCCGACTTCGGAGGAATCGGCGATCCTACTGACTTTAGCCAGGACTCCGAAGGGACCTGTTGCCAAGGACGCTCGACGAGGACGCATCAATAGGTCTTGGCCAATATATAACCCGGCCCTGGTGCCTTCGAAACACCTCTGCGTCCCATGTTTTGTTGATCCGGTAGCTTTGCACCTGTTCTTGTTCCAGATTTATTGGTGTTATCTTTCCACTAGAGTAAGCTAGGCAGGCAGAGAGAGGAATTATATGGGCAACACATGATCTCTACAATTCAGCCCAGGCTTTGGCTGTGGAGAGATAAAGTATTCGCAACCGTTATGTGTTATAGATGTTATGCCTTGTTAGACTCACAATGTAGCAAACTATGCTCTGTCAAGACGGAAAGGTGCCAGTGAGTGAGAATATCATGATTCGACAATTCACCGTGTGATGATAGCGAACTATGACTGCCCACGCTTATTAGCTTGACACTTGATGGAGGAAGAGGAAGAGGAGGAGGAGGGGAGGAGGACGACGACGACGACGAAGACGACGACGACGAAGACGACGACGACGATGATGATCATCATCATCATCAACATAAAATTGTTGGAAATATTCCTGGAACACATTCTTTGGGACACCTACATAAATAAACACACGTAGCATTGTTTGGCGTTCACAGAAGGAGAAGAAAGAAGTAGAGACTAGAGGACGCACAAAACAATATAAAATTTAAAAGCTTTAGGTCATGATTCGCCATTTTACTCGATCACTAGAGTCGTGGATCAGCTCAGTGTTCTTGTCTCTACCATGCCACGTGGTCAAGCCACCCAAGTATTTACTTCTCTGTCTTCCCCTTGTTCTCATCCCCTCGATCTTGCCAGTTGTCATCAAGTTCTCTAATTTATTTCTTCTTATAACATGTCCAATAATTTTGGACTGTCTACGTCTAATTTCTCTAATCAGTTTACGATTTTCATTTGTTCCTTGTAGGACTTGGTCGTTAGTTTTTCTGTCTGTCCGTGGTATTCTTTACATTCTCCTCAGAAACCACATTTCCGCAGCCATCAGATGTTTTTTTTCAGTTTGACTGCTCATTGTCCACGCTTCAGATCCATAAAAAAGAACGGGCTCTTTGTACCACCTCAAAATTTTTTCTCGTAGCAACTAATATCTTTTTATTGGTCAGTATATTTTTCATCTTGCAAAAGGCTACCTTCATCATGGCGATTCTTGTTCTAATCTCTTCAAGGCATCTCCCATCAGATATTATGCCTGTTAAGAGATAACTGTACCGACTCACTTGTTTAAGAATATTTCTATATTACATTGTGGCATTTTGTTCTTCTTAGTGACGACCATAGTCTTCTTACAATTTAATTCTAACCCAAGTTGTTCACTGTGTGCAACAACAGCGTCTACTAAATGTTGCAGATCCTGCTCATTGTCTGCAATCAATATTGTACCATAAGCATATCTAATGTTATTGATGTTATGTCCTCCAATGATGATTCTTTTCATATCTTCCACATTTCTGAAAATAATTTCACTGTACAGGTAAAAAAGATCTGGAGACATTACACATCCCTGTCTTATACATCTCTTAAAGGGCTGATATTGACCTACTACATTATCAATCTTTATGGCAAACTACTGAACGTAAAATTGCCAAGAAAACCACATGCTGCCAAAGAATGCAGGGGTTGTCGAGACGTCCTGCAAATGGCCATGTAATTGGTTTAATGGGATGCGGTTAGCCTGGACGGCATGATGAAGCTTTGACACGATGCACTGACCTTTCAGTGTTGACCTGAGGCGAGGGATCAAGGACAGTTCACACGGCGACAGGTGGTGACAATATGGAGGATATTTCACCCAGGTGAGTGTAAACAGCTGGAAGTGCTTTACAAAATTAAAAATATTTTTTTTTTAAATAACAGAGAACGTTGCGACCACAAACCTTCATAAACAAACAGAAACAGCAAATAAGCCACAGCAATATAAAAACACAGACGGAAATAGTACTAAAGCATGTTTTATTTTTGCATATCCTTTTTTTTTTTTGACGGGACATCGCTGTCAACACCAGCATTTTACTGCTGTTGTTGATGTCTTGGCAAGTTTACGTTCAGTAGTTTGCCAGTGCTTTCTGAACGACAGGCTCCCATACCAATTCGTTAAAACCCAGCGCAACGCGATCTGCTGCCAAATCGCGCGCAGCACTGCTTCGAACGCGGGTAGGCGGAATTACGAATTGCGTCCGTAACGCCACAGCCACGGAGCCGGCACTAAAACATCTACATCATTTCGGGGGAGGGGGGGGAGAGTCCAGTACACGAATGTGGGTATGTGAAGTGTTAGGACCATTACATTTTGTGGGCCGGAGTGCACGGGGGAATAAGTGGCTAGTCTCTCCTTTACGAGACGAATGTCGAGACCTGTCACTGAACCATAGTATGATAGCACTCATGCCTTAGTCAGTGTAACTTCTTAACCATAACGCACACGCACCAGCTACATCAAGAAACAATATTATTATCTCGTGAGGCAATATGAACTGGGAAATAAAAGGTAGACATAAATCGCAAAATGAACACAGCCAACTCCAAACAACAAACATAAAGACGTTGATATAGTGACAAATGGAAGGAGACCATACAAAAGTACTGTGAAACTGAGAAAGCGTGGTTACACAGATCAATGAAATGGGATTGAACTGCTGCAAAGTTGTGGGGCGGTAAACCTGTGGAGCGGTAAAGCTGTGGAAAAGAAAGAAAGAAAGAAAGAAAGAAAGAAAGAAAGAAAGAAGAAAGAAAGAAAGAAGAAAGAAAGAAAGAAAGAAAGAAAGAAAGAAAGAAATGAGCGACAGCCCTAGACATCGAAGAATGGGGAGAACTTGTAGTAGCAGATATGATCTACTAAGTACGTTAAAAAAGACACTCAGACAGACAGACAGACAGACAGACAGACAGACAGACAGACAGACAGACAGCAATAAAAATCGATGCAGGGAGAAAACTTGGCAGGTTGGGCGTTTATCCGACACAAACGGTTTCCTAGACCACTCGGCCCGATCCGACCCACCCGGGTTTCCATATGTCTAGCCCAACTCTGGCGCCCCCTGCCGCACACAAACTGACGCAGACAAGGCGACTTCCAGACAGTGACAGATTAAACTCCGGAGGAGATGAACAATAGGTTTAGTCTACAGAAAGCCCAGCCAGACAGACAGGGCAGGTGTCAATCTCAAACCCTTTTTGCTGGACGTTGCAATCAACGTTCTGCATTGGGGGTGGGGGGTGTTGGTGATTTTCTAGAAAATGTTTACGTGCAGCAGTAGTTTGCCTTGGATTTGTGAACGACCGACGCCTATATCATCGAAATCAACGCAAGGCGCGGGCTGCTTACAAGTCATCTGCGGCAGATTTCGAAGGGTAATAATACGGATAATTGTGAATCGCGTTCTCTGCCCATTACCTACAGCACCGGCTCAGTTATGGGCGATTGCTAATTTCAAAATTACTGTTTGTGTGTATATATGATATATTTATAGCGTTCGCCCACTGTGAACTCAAGCGTAATCTATATACATTTTAGTTTAAATTTTTTCAAGTTGTTATCATAATTAGTTATTTTTCTACAGGCATTTGTGACTTACTTATTGACTTCCCCTCGTATTATCACAAACACTGACATCCAATGTCCTCCTAATAGTATCACACACTGACAGCCAATGTTTTCCTTCTATTACCACAAACACTGACAGCCATACAAACACTGACAGACACACAAATACTGACAGCCATACAAACACTGACAGCCATACAAACACTGACAGCCATACAAACACTGACACCCAATGATTTCCTTCTATTACCGCAAACACTGGCATCCAACGTTCTCCTGTTAAAACGAACACTGACAGCCAATGTTTTCCTTCTAATACCGCAATCACTGACAGCCAATGTTTTCCTTCTAATACCGCAAACACTGACAGCCAATGATTTCCTCCTCCCCCATCAATGACAGTGTTAGAAGTCAGCTGTTTTCAAACAAGGAAGCGACGCACGCGATAATATTGATTACTTGTTTCTCCCTGCTTCCTGCCAGGCGCCGCCATCCTCTATTTGAACGCATACCCACAGGTCATACAGCGGAACCGTTGTGAGGTGCTTCAAGTAATGAGGATGTCTGGAGAAAGCCTCCTCTCTTCGCCCCTACCTCACTCCACAGCTCGTCCTGGACTCCTACATCGATTTCTAATAAAGTAAAGCTGGAATCAATCCCCCCCCCCCCCCCCCATTGTTTTATCAGTTCTTCATCTCTCTGTACACCACAAAAGCATGATACGTGTACATTAGACAATGCGTCTGCTGCTGCTGTTCTTTATTAGCCATTAAAGCATAGGCCCAAAATTCACTCAGGCCAGGGCGATCCCAACACTGCACGTTGGTAATGCCATGATTGTCAATACGCCATAGTAGCTTAGTCGATCATGCACTAATCGGCACTGCAAGTTGAGTTCAATCTCCAGCAAATATTTTTTTTGTGTTTTTTGATTCGACTTCCCCATTACCCCTACCGAGGGTTGCCAGATACGTGGGCACCAAAAAGGAGGACATAATAAGACAAAAAGGAGGACAAAGGAGGACATAATAAGACAAAAAGGAGGACAAAGGAGGACATATTGAATGTTTCATTTAAATCGTTCCAGATTAAACCCACAATCAGTACAATCTTATTACAATAGCTACCAATAATTTTTTTATCATAGCAGATGGTTGGTTTACAGAAAGAAAATATTCTTTCAAAGCAGTAAACAGCCTCAACAGCCTCTCGACAGCTGGAAACAAACTGAGCCATCTAGTTTTAGAGTGGTAGAATAGTTGCTGATAGTTAATGTTGACATAGTCACAAAAATCCATTAAGGTTTCTGTTCTGACAATGTATATAGAAAAGTAATTGAATATCTTCAAGACAATAGATTCAACGTCAGTTTGCAGTAAATCTGCGTCCTGATAGATGCAGTTGTGTAGAACATGAGCAGAACATCCAACGCCTATTAATGGCTTGCTCAAGGCTTCCTTCAAATGCGAGAACACATTTCTACCTTCTCTTCTGTTAATGCCACCAAAATTCACATTGGTATTGTCACTAGCAAAAGCAACACATTTGGAGTACAAATCATGTTTTTGGAGTGTTCTCACAATATACTGTGATATAGTTTCTGAGGTGTCATTTGGTGTGTTGTCTAACTCGAGAATCTTAGTTTGGATCCCATCTGCTTTCCAGTCAAAGTACTGAACAACGATCGGAAATATTTTCTGCGAACCGTGATTGCTAGCATCTGACGAAAGACCGAAACATGAAATACCACTTAAAGATTTATCCAATTCAAAAACAGTATGGGGGGATAATTGCCTGGTTTATTATTGCTTCAGTCTTTGTTTTTGCACAAGCAATATTTTTAGCAATTTCTGAATCTTCAAATAATGTATGCATCAAACCAGCTGTGCGGGTTATCGAGTTATCGACTGGTGATGACAAACTGTGTGAAATGCCAAAGTTGCTTCAGTTGCGCTTTCAGCAACACATTTGAGTACTTAGGCTGAAAAAAAGACGTCAATGTGCTAGATGACGCGGACACTTTGATTAGGTTTCTATGTCTCTCACTGTCAACATGGTGCTCCAAGTCAGTAGTTCCTTTGTTGGCAACGGACAAGTAACTATCGCAAATCGTACACTTTGCCTCATTCTCGTTGCGTCCTTCAACGAAGCATGAAAACATATTTTTCATATTGTTCGAGAATTTGCATTTTCTCTTTGTAGAAGCCATTTTCATAAACATAGACGGCAAAACTTACAAATTAAAAAACCAATTTTAAGTGGCGTCTCTGCTACCGGAACCGGAAATAACATTAACATTTTGACCATAGAGATTACAGCATTGTTAGTGTTGCCGAATAGAGCAATAGTTAGATTCAAATTATGCCAATAATTGGTGTTTCACATTTGGTATAAATGGGAAAATTAACTAAATATTATTAAGCAATGGGTTTTATTAATAAAGAATGTAAACACACAGTAGAGTGTAGATACATTGTAAGTTGTAACAACAATACATAAAAATGATAACATAAAATATTTTAAAAGCCGGATATTTTAAAGGTTTTTAGCTTTGCCTGCCGGACGAAGGAAATTAGGCTAAAAAGGAGGACATGTCCTCTCTTTCCAGACGTCCGGCAACCCTACCCTACCCCATTCCACCTCAAGGAGAAGTTATAGTAGGGTCCATCACCGGTTCATGATGATAGTCCCGTGACTAGTCAACCAACATAGCAGCTGCCCACGGCTTTACCCTCACAGTCCTATTAATCTGAAGGTGACTGTTGTCCATATGGGGTAATGGACTGAGCACAAGATAATTCAGTTTGCCGAGGCTGCAGCCATCACTTCTGGCATCCGCCACTGTGTAAACACAAAATCGTGATAGTCAGTCCGTGACAGGGGCATACATTTAATTGTTAGTTTCCAGCCAAGGGGACTCTATTTGCTTTATCGTATGTATTCCTGAAGCATGTACCTGACGATATAGAGTGAAATATACCGGACATTAAATTGTACAATCGGCCCTGTATCACCGGAACCCTGAAGGGAAACAAAGAACAGTCAAACTGTAACCTATCACCCTGAAGGGAAACAAAGAACAGTCAAACTGTAACCTATCACCCTGAAGAGAAACAAAGAACAGTCAAACTGTAACCTATCACCCTGAAGGGAAACAAAGAACAGTCAAACTGTAACCTATCACCCTGAAGGGAAACAAAGAACAGACAAACTGTAACCTATCACCCTGAAGGGAAATAAAGAACAGACAAACTGTAACCTATCACCCTGAAGGGAAATAAAGAACAGACAAACTGTAACCTATCACACTGAAGGGAAACAAAGAACAGTCAAACTGTAACCTATCACACTGAAGGAAAACAAAGAACAGTCAAACTGTAACTTATCACGCGTGTAATTATAGGTGACCAAGGAGGATTGGCATGGGACAGGCTACCCCTTCCCGTAGTAACACATAGCTGCAACATCGAAGGAAACCATCAGCAAGTCCAAACATCAGGAAAGAAAAATCATTCAGCCAACCATGATGAAAGGAGACTTCTAGAAGAAGTATGACGAGACGTGGAAAACGCTGCAAGCGCCGACTTACCTTCTTTCACATAGAAAAATCTCCAGAATTGGCACATGGGACGGTGGGAACTGGGAAAGACAGCACAGGTTGTAGAAGAAATAAAATATACTATTAACAATTTAGGACTGAGCGAAACAAGATAGAACGAAGCAATCTAAAAATAAATACTTCTAAGCACAGGTGAAACCGTGCTGTTCTCAGACCATACAGAAGAAACCCTGACAGTAAAAGTGTGGCCTTAATGCTGTATCAACCGGCAATTACTGCACTAATAGAAAAGAAGTAGTACGGAGTAAAACATGTACCTTAGTTAGTTAGTTAGTCGACAGATCATCTTCTTTGCACATAGAACCATTCACTTCATAAGTTGGCTGTTGGCTTGCCGATACTCCTATCTACTCCATTGTTCACATTGGGCAGTGAGGAGCATTTTATGTGATATTCACTGGCACAGGAACGGAGCAATATGGGGACGACCCGTTGCCGTGAAGTTGGAACCACGACTAACTAACTAACTTCATAAGTGCTCGGATCCCCTCCTCAGCAAATCCCGCAGCGTGTAGGGGTTCACGACACCAGTTCTGTGTTGGTTTATTAATCTTCTTTGGCTTCCTGCGTAGTGTTCTTGTTTGGCCACGCCTCTTTTAACTTGCTGTTCTCGCAGTCTGACCATGGTTGTAGATTCACAGTCATCACTTGGTTCTCGTAAAAAAAACATGTACCTTAATAGCCTGAAGCACTCACCTCCCCTAACAACATCGACAATCTACTGTCTTCAGACAATTTATCGATTTTCTTCACACAAGTTCCGTATTATCTTCACACACTTTATCTATTGCCTTCACACACTATATATATTGTCTCCACACACTATATCTATTGTCTCCACACACTATATCTATGGTCTCCACACACTGGATTGACTGTCTCCACACACTGTATCGATTGCCTTAACATACGATTTATTGTCTTCACACAGTATATATTGTATGCACACGCTGCATCGGCTTAATTCACACGCATTATCTTCTGTCTTCACACACTTTATCTATTCACTCACTCACATTTTAAGAACAATATGTTCAGGCCTCGTTCAACTGTCGATCTATCGGCTAGTTATAACTCGGGGTGTTTCCTATAATGTTTCTTGTCTGCTTGCGAAGACAGAGCTGCGAGTTTCGCTTCCTGAGTTCTAGGCGTTTCTGACTCGATGTGGATTCTGTCTTTCTTACTGTACTCATGTCTGGTCAGGTTCACGCTCGTGTAGAGCCTGGTGTTGTTACGCTCATCCCTCCCCTCCTTTTTTTTTGTTTCTCAGATGATGTTTTTTCATATGATGTTTTTTTTCCCCCTCATATGGTTTTTTTTTTTCCAGGGAGTGATTAATCAGTGGTTGAGCAGTTGATGACTCCATTTATCTCTCCTGTGGCATGCTCTGTCGTATCTTCGTGGTCTATCACTTCTTTCAAATTGTGTCTTGGACTCTCTGTCTTGGTGGAGTGTAGTCTCTTCTCCTGGTCACAGCCAGTTCTTGATCGCTTTCGTTTTCACTTTCTGTTTAATTCTCCTCTTCTGTTACTTCCTCTAATGTCTGGGTCTTGCTGTTGGTATCGTCTGTTTGAACTGTTTCATTCTTGGCTTTTTTCTTGAGTTTATTCCATCGGTGCTCTTCCTTCGTGAACTTGTTTCAGTGTCTCCTCGGTCTTCTCCTTGATTTCAGCCATTCGAGCCACACCCGGTTCAATCTTCTGCTGAGCGAGCTTCAGTTTGTCTGTTTTTGTTAAACGGGTAGTCGCCTCATACTGTCTCATCTCGTCTTTATAGGGTAGATTTGCTTTTATGGCTGGATTCATAAATTCCTTGTTGTCTTGATGGCAGGGGTAAGCGAGGTATCTAGCCCCGTTATTACCGAGGCAGTTGCGCACTTTCTGTTTGCGTTGGGCTTCTTGGAGTCAGTATCAATCTTGGCGTGAGGGAACTGACTGCACGGGTGCGGTCCGGAACAGTATCTGCACACCTCCGTCTGACTTTTGCAGTTGGCACATATGTGCCAAAACGTTTGGAACCTGGAATACTGCAGCAATCTTTCAGCACCGATTACCTTGAGCGCCAATATAACTGACACTATCTACTATCTTCCCAACTGGATTGACTGTTTTCAAACTCTATTTGTTGTCTTCACACACTAAATGTTGAAACGCCAGGATTTGATCTGCTGCTGAGAATTTTTAGTATCTAGGTGAATGAAACGATGTACAGGAAAAAAATAAGTTCCCAGAGCTCGAAATAGAATTAAATTACACAAACAAAGACGTTACGGCAAAGATGCGTGTTGAGTTGGAGAAAGTTGTCAAGAATAGGTAACAATGGAGGAAAATTGTCTGACGACTCCAACACTAGTCTTCAGACTGATTGAAGTGATGGTGACGGCCACGATGCTTATGTTGGTGATCATGATGATTAATTACAACGATGATTTTGGTGATCATTGTGATTAATTACAACGATGATGCTGGTGGCCATGATAATGTCCACGATGATTATTTTGGTGACCATGATGATTACCACGATGATTATGTTGGTGACCATGTTGATTGTCCACGATGCTGATGATGGTGACCATGATGATATACATGATGATGATGATATAATTATAATGGTGACCACGATGATGATGATGGTGATGATGATGACGACGACGACGACGACGACGATGATGATGATGATGATGATGATGATGATGATGATGATAATAATAATAATGGTGACCATGATGATTATCACGATGGTTATGATATAAAGATTATGATGATATAATGATAATGGTGACCATGATGATTACTACAATAATGATGCTGGTTTAGTGATAATGGTGACTATGATGATGATGATGATCACGATGATGGCCACGGTGACAACGATGACCATCATGATGACGATAATTATGATGATATGATGATGATGAACACGATGAAGATGTTGGTGACCATGCTGATGGTGGTGATAGTGATGATCATTATGATAATGACCATGGTGATGATGCCACGAAGAAGACCACGATGATAATGAGGATGTTGATTACGGTGGTGATGGAGATGAGTAATTATGACCACGACGATGATGACAATGATAATCATCATCATCATCGTGACTAACGAGAAAAACGATAACTACACACTGTCAAAAATGTTGGCATAGATCTCAACATTGTGACAGAACCATGTCACACTGTGGCAACAACATGTCACACTGTGACAATTACTCCCGCCAGCCAGCATTCCCAAAGACAAGCCCGACGTGCCAGACCGAGAGAATACCACATCAGAAACAGGATCCAACACTTAAGGAAATGTCACGCGGCTGCCAAGAATGTCCGGCAGCGTTGGTCTGTCTAGAAAAAAGACCACGTGAAGTTTCTCACCTCGGGGGGTAGGAAATAAATCTGATCGATTGTAGTCTTCTGACAGCGGGTCTGCTAGAGGACTGTATTAGTCTGACAGACACTGTATGTCACACAGTCTACCGGGTCGCGGGATTCCCAGGGCAGAAACTGAGATACGGGGACCCGGATAGGGAGAGGACGGATGAACTTCATTTTTAGAGTTAAGAAATTGGTGGACCGTTAGTGTAGTTGATAGGAAGCTACGCTGATAATCTAATGAGCGCGATAAGGCGAGGGTCGGAGATCTGTTTTCGTCGGCCGTCAACAGAGGAAATGACCGGCCACCTATTCCTACGTGCATTCTGGCCGACAAAATGAGATTACCCTATCACAGCAGCTTCCCACAGCAGCTTCCTGCTTCCGGAACAAATATTATTTTCAGAAATGGGTACTGAGGCGCTTCCTATATCCTCCTCTATCTACAACTCATCTTTCACACATTAATTCATTATTTAGCATTGAGTATGATAAAGTTTACAGCAACATTCTTAAGAGTGTGGTGGAACCAGAAGAAGAAAAATACCGACCTCCTGCCAGATAAGAACATCGAAGAACACTACACAGCATCATGTCTCGAACACTCAAGTACAGTGGTCATATGTAACGGGACAGTAGTTTGGAAAGGACATTTACCGTATGATAGTAGGCAGTACTGCCTGCTTTCTGTTATATTCCAATGTTGGAAGGCGCTCACAACCCCGACACCCTACATTGTGCTAACGGCTTCGGGTGGAGGAGCGCAAATGAAAGGGTACAGGACTTACCCTCGTGTGAGGAAATGCAACCTAAAGACTAAATGTCATGGCAGGCCAGGTCAGGCTCTAAGCCTTGGTCAGCAACTGGTCTAGGATCAAAGGTTAGTCAGGCGGACAGTTATAAAATTGCTTTGCTAATCCAGCAGATTCTGCAGCTTGTCTTGTTCCAGACGTATTGGTGCTACATTTTCTTGTTCCAGACGTATTGGTGCTACATTTTCTTGTTCCAGACGTATTGGTGCTACATTTTCTTGTTCCAGACGTATTGATGCTACATTTTCTTGTCCCAGACGTATTGGTGCTACATTTTCTTGTTCCAGACGTATTGGTGCTACATTTTCTTGTTCCAGACGTATTGGTGCTACATTTTTCTTGTCCCAGACGTATTGGCGCGACATTTTCTTGTCCCAGACATATCGGTACTACATTTTATCTGGAGTAAACTAGGAAGGCCGAGAGATGGATCATGCTGCATGGGCAACATGTGGTCTCTAAATGAGCCCAGTATCTGAGCCTATGAGAAGTTCAACCCCACTTTACAAACTGTCGTCTATCTACTAGACAGGCAGGTGACAGTCAGTCTGGAAAGAACTAGAAACAGTCCGTGGTTCCTGGAAGGAGAGGCAGTGGTCAATTAACACGACGGTAGACACGGGGCATTGATAATACTCTGGGCATGATTATACACCAGGCGGGAACACTGGAGTTGGCATCGACGCGCACTTTAAACTTTGACCTCAGCCCCTGGGTTCAACCAGCCCAAAATGGGCTCCAGAAAATGTCATGAGAAGTAGAGGCGGCAGGCTTGATTTGACCACAGCACCGACCAAATGCTGGTCGGTCAATTAAAACTATGGGCCATGCATAAGTTAATCAATGCGCCTAAAGGAGTGAAAAGGGCTCTTCGTGTATTTACTTACTATGGGAGCTGGTTAGGGCTCGGGAATATATCCAGTGGGATGATGTGAGGGTTACGTTCTGCGAAGACCTTCTACACGGTGATAATGTTAAAGCCTTGTATAAGTCAGCAAAACGATGTAGTCAGTCTCATGCCAATCCTCCTAGGCTGCCTCTTACGGCATGCATGGCATATTACAGTGTCACTCTTCTATGCTTCCCTTACCGGCCTCAGTAGCACGGTTTCCACGTCATCAGTCATTAATTCTTCAAGTCATACATACTTGAATTACTAGCATGGACTGGGTTATACAACAACAGTGACAAAAAACCTGCTTTAACAATCTCCCCATAATACCATCATCATCATCATGTGCCACGTCGACAAGCAAGTGCGGTCACGGTTGTCCTGGATTAGGTCTGTGTTCTTGCCTCGACTAAGCCATGTAGCCAAGCCTTGCAGAGTATCTCTATGTCGTCTGTTTGCGATTTTCCCATCAATTTTGCTAATTTTCACAAGTTTTCCAGTTTATTTCTCCCCAGAATGCGCCTAAAAATTCTTGACAGTCTGCGATAAATTTCTCGAATTAATTTATGGTTTCATGTTTTTTTCTTGTAGCTTGCTCGTTAGTTTTTCTGTCCGTCCATGCTATTCTTTGCATTTTCCTCGGAAACCGCATTTCTACTGCAATTAGATGTTTCTCAGCTTTCTGTTCCCTGAAAGCTGCACCAATTCACTTGTTTAAAGAATGTTCCCATTTATTTCATGTTGCATTGTGGTATTTCTTGCTTTGTGAGGAAGGCCGCAATCTCTGTTTTCTTACAATTTAGTGCTAACTAGTTGTTATCGTAGAATACTACAGGATCGAGCTACGTGTGTGTGTGTGTGGGGGGGGGGGGGGGGGGGGGTTGTCTACATCGTGATGTCACATGCTGAACACTTGTCATCCTTTATTGACAGGTTTCAAGACAATGGCGTGGTTATTGTAATTTCTATCACACTTTTACGGTTTTGATTTGAATCCCCCAGATAGAATTATAATTCTCTGAACACCGCACGGTAGTTGAAACAATCCCCGAGTAGCGGACACTCTTCAACATTATTTCTCCCAGCACCATACAATCAAGGTGACCAGGCAGGGAACTGTTCACCCCCTCATTATTTCGTGGCCTAAAATATGTGCCGGCCAAACAGTTCACACCCCAGCGTTAGCTTAGCCATATCACTTTACCTACAGCTTCGCCGTTGTCTCATACACACAAACCCAGACCAGCCGATAGGCTTGTGAGTTTGGCTACTGTTTGGAGCGGACAGGCGCTGGACCAGGCTGACATCCTGAACATCCAGGTCGAGTAAAGGACTCAAGGGATGGGTGTGATTCTGCAACTTTGACCAACTGCAAGAACATTAAGTTAAACGGGATCCAGCCAGACTGGAGCGCCATGCGAGAAGCCAAAGAAGAATACCCACAAACACGGAGCTGGTTTCGTCAGTCGCTACACGCTGAGGGAAGATACTGAAGTGAGGATCTGATTATTCGATGTGCAATTAGGATGATCTATTGACTGACTGAATGTCGACTGGCTGACTAACTAGCTTGCTAACTAATAGCAAGACAGCTAGCTAAATAACTAAATAACCAACTAGCCAACCAACTATCTAGCCCAAACACACGGCACTATAATCTGGTGTCATGTTTTCACTTCTTTAGCGTCTTTTGCCCAACCTACCATATAAGTCATAAGAGGCGATCAAGGAGAGTTGGGTATGAGGTTGGCTTTCCCATTCCGTACAAAAATGTTAGCTGCAAAATCGAACAAGTTACAGATTATCCAGGTACTTATTTTGCCATGCGATGTCACTACTTGGTTTCGAACCGCTCATAACAACCGACGTCTAAGAGATAGAGGAGGCCACCGGTATCGACCCAGCAATGAGATGTGCATACAAGAGTGAAGCAGTAATCCCCTGGGTTGGTAAACAGCCAAAAAACGCGTATGCTTAAAGTGTTTGACCATATCGATCAGGGTTAATCGAAATGCTCTGACATGGCGCAACGAGGCGTTAACGAGGGCGTATTTTATCCAGGCTTAACTTGAGAGACATGTGACAGCTTCCTGATCAAACGGGCTCTCGTGGAATCTTAAAGTTGTTTGCTGGCTTGCCTTCGAGTTATCCAATCTTCCATCGTCTGCATGGCAGAGTGGTTTAAGGACGGGAAATTGGGGTGGGGGTGCGCAAAATAATAAGAGTTATCGTTCTAAGGAAACGGCTCCTTGCATATATGTAAATAGACAGACAAGCAGACAGAGACGCCAGAAGACAGACTAATGCGTTCCCTTATATCTACTTATTTCCAGGGACTTACTGCTCTAGACATGTCCGTCATTACCCAGCAGTCTGTACCGTTACCTATCTTTGTACACCATTTCCTATTACAGTGGATCATTATTTATTAATGTGCATCATTACCTATCTTTGTGCATCATTACCTATCTTTGGGTATTACTGACAATCATTTTACATATCACTGGGTATTACTAATAATATTTGTTAATAATTGAATATATCATTGGGTATTACTACCAATCGTTGTGAATCATTACCTATCATTGGGTATTACTACCAATCGTTGCGAATCATTACCTATCATTGGGTATTACTACCAATCACTGTGCATTTTGGGTATTACTACCAATAACTGTAAATTTTGGGTATTACTACCAATCATTATACCTATCATTGGGAATTACTACCAATCTTTGTCTACCATTACCAATCATTGTACATCATTACCAATCACTTTGGATTACTATCAATCATTGTACATCACTGCCAATCATTGCGCATCACTACCAATCACTGTGGATCACTACCCATCATTGTGATCATTACCAATCATTGGGCATTACCATCAATCATTGTCCTGAATTACCAATCATTGTGCACCATTACCTATCACTGATTATTATCACCAATCACTGTGCATCATTATCTATCATTGGGCATTACCACTAATCATGCATCACTACCAATCATTTGATATTACTACCGATCATTGGGCATTACTACCAATCATTAGCAGCGAACCGCCAGGCATGGAGAGTCAGGACTTCTGCCCTATGCGCCGCCTTAGGCTCAAAAGGAAAGACTAACTAACTAACTAACTATGCACCATGGCCTATTATTGGCTATGATCTGTATGGCATGGCCGAGTCTGCTGGTCGCGAGTGTTATGGCAGAGACGCCATTTTCTGTATAAGGTAACGCACATACAGCTACTGCAGTGCAGTATTTAAATTGAAGGGCTGATGGATGAACGGTTAGGGTGGGGTTCTCATATCTGTGGACACGGGTTCTGATTCCCTAGGCCGTGGGCTGTCTATTCTGTGGCTCCGTGCATATAGTAGCTCCATGCTCTTCGTTGTCAAGAATCCAGTCACAATCAGGGCAGCAATCGGACGTAATGCCAGAAATTCTATGTGGACAGTAGTTCCCTGATATCACTAGACATGGAATGTCTTGTCTGTGGACACGGGTTCTGATTCCCTAGGCCGTGGGCTGTCTATTCTGTGGCTCCGTGCATATAGTAGCTCCATGCTCTTCGTTGTCAAGAATCCAGTCACAATCAGGGCAGCAATCGGACGTAATGCCAGAAATTCTATGTGGACAGTAGTTCCCTGATATCACTAGACATGGAATGTCTTGTCTGTGGACACGGGTTCTGATTCCCTAGGCCGTGGGCTGTCTATTCTGTGGCTCCGTGCATATAGTAGCTCCAGGCTCTTCGTTGTCAAGAATCCAGTCACAATCAGGGCAGCAATCGGACGTAATGCCAGAAATTCTATGTGTGAAGTTCCCTGACATCACTAGACAAGGAATGTCTTGTCTGACGTCCTGTACACACACCTTAGTTCCCTGGTATTCCTAACTGCAGGAAGTTTTGTGACGTCACATGTGTACAGTTATTCCCTGCTATTCCTAGTCGTGCAAATCTTATCAATCCTCACACATGCACAAGGTTGTTTCATGATATAGCTGTTGGTGCTGATTATTTCTTTCGTTCGTTCGTTCGTTCGTTCTTTCGTTCGTTCGTTTTTTCATTCGTTCGTTCTTTCATTCGTTCTTTCGTTCGTTCTTTCTTGCGTTCTTTCTTTCTTTCTTTCTTTCTTTCTTTCTTTCTTCACATTCTTGTTTTTCTTCTACTACTACTTTAACAACTACTACTAATAACTTTTGTTTCTATTGTTCTTTTTCTTCTTCTTCTATTTCTACTTCTTCTTCTCTGTCATTTCGTGTGCAAAGAATCGTCTTAATGTTGAACTGTTCCTCCATCTCTTCCTTATACCTCTTCATCTCCTCCTCCTCCCTCTCCTACTTCTTCCTATTCTTCTTTGCTTCTTCCACTGAACTACCCCCTGTGCTCCTCCCCCATTCTCTTCATGCCAGGTATTTCCAGAGTACAATTGTCAACTGTCGAGCATTTACACAAACGCATGTGAGCAGCCCTATTGTATCGTCACAGTCAGAGATGGCTAGACGCCTTGTGCATTACACATGTTACCATACTTTCCCACGTGTGCTGTCTGGTGCTATGCCTTGTTTTCTATCGTTTATTATCGTTTATTCTATCGTTTTTTATCGTTTCTATCAGCAGTCTGTTAGCGTACCACTTTTGCGAGATGACATGGTGCTAGCTGGAGATCCATTACAACTAGCCGTCCTGGCGGAGACGGCATTTGATTGACGCGGAATTAGAACCGCTGTCCCTAGTCCTGCTTAATGCGCTTGTCATTAAACTTCCGGTGTGCTGACGTTAGGATGATGACGTTCCCTACAGCGGTCATTTGGACTTAAACGTTGCCGTCTCGTTCAGAAGTCAAAGACAACCTTTTTTTTGGGGGGGGGGGGGGGGGGGGGGGGGGGTGTGTGTTTGCATATCCTTGTAACAGGACATCGCTGTCAACACCAGTATTTTACTGCTGTTGTTGATGTCTTGGCAAGTTTACGTTCAGAAGTTTGTCATTGCTTTCTGAACGACCGGCTCCCATATCAATTCCCAGCGCAACGCAGTCTGCTGCCAAATCAGTCACAGCTGTGTTTCGAATGCGGGTAAGCGGGCTTACAAATCGCGTCGTAAGCCCTTCGCCACGGAGACGGCCAATGACAAACTACAAATGTAAAATTGCCTGGTAAATCAACATAAGGTTGGCGCTGATTGCAAGGTCCTGCAAATACAAGAATAAGACAGCCCCTACCCTAAACACCAACCTAACTCTCAGATATAACAGCAATAATCTGGGAGGTACTATCCTACACATACAAACGACGTCTTTACCGCAGAACTCAGCAGAATCAACGTTGACTCTAGGATTACAGCCAATCTTTAGGTCAAACAGCCTGCACTAACTTGCCCACGGGCGGAAAACAGACGGGCCATTGACCACTTATTTGCCAGTGGGCAAAATCAAAGGAGCTAATTGCAGCACAGGATATACACGAGGCAGCAGGATGGTTCTGGACTAAGGCGTCCATTTGTAACACTAGAAGTACCAGGCACTAGTCCACTTGCATTGATTTATATATATGAGTGGCACCTTGCAGTCTTGACAGACCTAAAGTATGTGGATTGGAATTTGGCCAAAATTGCATCTCACAATGCCTGTGCAGTGCTTCAGAGAATATGTGGTGCCCAAACGACTTATAGCTTAGACTATCTGAAGTGGTTCCCTAAGCCGCTTTGCCGATCTTGTATGTGAGAACGACAGGGAGTTGATCCATCCTGCTCCGTAGCAATGTCCTCATACTCTTACCACTGCCAGTTACCAGGCCCACCACAAGTATCTTACACACCCGTAGTGCTCTCTCCTCAGCTCTACCACAGCACGCTCGTAAACATTCAACAAGGTAGAGTCGCCAGACTGCATAGTGGACTCGGCAGTGTTTTAACTGCGGACTGACTAGATATCTCTTCCAGCCGCACACAACCTACCACAATATTCTAGCTAGAATCAGTCACAAACGTTCCCAATGTCTAAGCTACTTTCAAGAGGACTGGGTTATGGTCTTCTGTCCTCTCGGGGCCATCACGATCACTACGCTGGACGTCCTTCGTTTCTACGCAAACAATGGTAGGAAATACTCCGTCCAATCGTCATACATCTAGTCATTTAGTAGTAAACTTACTAACCCTCACCTTACAAATAACTACGTGGTAGACGTCGCTGGCCACTGGACTCATTCTTTAAACACTCGTATATTAGTCTGTCTACTGGTGGAATCCTGAGGGGTAATTTCTAGCATACCATCTCTATATATATACATACAATCGTGCACATGCAAATGGTATCACCTTATCAACATCACAATAGCTTCAAACTAACCATCATTCCGCTCCACTGGCTCACAAGCCAATACCTTATCTTTTAACGTGCACTTTTGTCTGCCACTTCTCCTAACACAATTCCACGACAGAGGCCTATCGTCAGATATAAATCACCCGTTATTCTTCCCTCCTACGCTCGCTTTCCACTTCAGTGCATTTGTGGCTATCGCTCTTACTGTTCACTCCGTGTTTTGTTTACGTGTGGACTTTCCCACTCATGTCTGTGAGTTTGAAATCTCGTCCTCTCTTTTCTTATTAAAACGACTCCTGGCATGGTGGGTCACTAAAATATCCTCCGGCATGGACCTAGCCCAAACTGGGCATCCGGAAATTTCTTTGGAAGTAAAGGCAGACGGTGTGCTTTTGATCCCCATGACCCATCAAGTAAGCAGAGGAAGGATTATTATTTTTTTTTCGACCAGTACGGTTCTGCGAGTCGACCCAGCCTCATAAAATGGGCACCAGACAATTTTCTCAAAATTGTTGGGGGGGGGGGGGGGGGGGGGGGGAGGGAGACGATGAGGAAATGTACTGGCCACCGCATCTCGTGTGCCGTGACTTAGAAAATATTTAGGCTTAAACTTCTTCACATCCCAAAGCTATGGGACTATCTTTACCTTTGTTTCTTCTTCTTCTTCTTCTTCTTCTTCTTCTTCTTCTTCTTCTTCTGCGTTCATCCGGATTTTTTTTTTTTTTTTTGGATGTGACTGCGTTGTGCCTGTTTACAGCAGAGCTGAGTTCTTGCGCCGATAGGCCGACACATCCGACTTCTGCGGGCATTTGTTGACCGGGTTAACCTTCCCGGACCTTTATTTCACCCATCGAGTGCCAAATTATCGAAAATTATGAGGCCAGCACCATACACCCAAGACGCCTCTTGGTGTGAAATTGGGGGAGGCCTTTACTTTACCTTTTGTTTACTTTGTATTTTTGCCTACACCTGCTCCATTTGAAAACAGACCATGGGGTCAACAGTTTAAGCTGACTGCTGCTTTCTTTGCATTTATTCATATTGACGTCTGAAGATGAACGAAGAAGTGTACTTTGTCCTATTGATAGTGTTCCGTAAATCCATTCCTGGAACACTCTATGTTTCCGAGTATTCTCCAACATTGGTCACTCCAAGAAACTGGTGATCCATTCTGGCCTGCCTCTGTCACCTCGCTACTAACGTGTAACTGCAGGTCGGTGTGGACTTTCTGTGTCACGCTCTGAAAGTCTGGTACCGCAAGTGTCCCATGTGGGCACTGTGACAAGTTACACGACTCTAGTCAGTTTGTTGAGCTTGGGTGAACACCTGCCATCTTCTCTTCATTTTTCTCTCCATCCATCCAGATATTCCACTTAACTAACTACCTAGTAAATATCGTTTTTATATATATTTGTTACCCTTTTAAAATAAAGTTTGTTCGTTCGTTCGTTCGTTCGTTTAATTAAAATCTAAACTAATCAACCCCGCCCATCCATCCATGCATACATGCATCAATCCATGCATCTATTCATACATCCGTCTGACTGTCTATCTGCATTTATCAGTTCGTGTGTTTATCTGTCTGTCTGCCAGCCTACCAATCCATATATCTATCTACATATCATTCCATCATGTCACACTCTCAATCACAGAGCGGCTGATCCACCCGTCTAGCTATCTGTGTGTTCTGTCTATCGTCAATCTGCTATGCCAACTCTCCACAGCGTGCGCCAATGGCCAGGTTCGAAGTCCCAAATACATCCCGTCAAAGAAAACTACAATTTTATGGACCGCTCCATTAACTGGAGCCCCTGACATGGCTGTCTTATCCTGCCTGGGCCACCGGGGAATACAACACACGAATGAATCCCAAGCAAACGGTCTGTCTCACAGTCTCCTCTGGAGAAGTACATTCAAAACAACAAGACATACGGAGACAGTGGGGCGGACAGAGACATGAGGATACAGTGGAAAGGATACAGAAATAAGGATACAGTAAAATAAGAACACAGTGGGACGGACATAAAACTAAAGAAACATTGTGAAGTACATAGAAATAATGATACAGTGTGAAGTACACAGAAATAAGCAGCAGCAGTCAGTTTAAGGATACATAGTAAAGTACATAGAAATAAGTTTACAGTCGGAATGTTTCATACTTTCATGCAGTTTGAGGAATGCGAGAGATAGTGATAAAGAGAGGGAGAGAGAGAGAGAAAGAGAGAGAGAAAGAGATAAAGTCTCTCTCTCTCTCTCTCTCTCTCTCTCTCTCTCTCTCTCTCTCTCTCTCTCTCTCTCAAACGTAGCAGTTGGTGAATTATGGCATTTCCCACGGCAATTTGTGCAAGAGCGCGGTCGACAGAACGATAACCGGCCATTTCAGCTGCCAAGCTCAATTTACCAAACTGTTCAGGCTGTCCTAACAGCCACTATATTGAAACAAGATATCACTGTCTGTGCAGCGGCTCTCACACTTCCGCAATGAATTCCCTTGTAACTCTTCACTGAATCGCTCACGCAGTTTGGTAACATCAACAGGCTGTTATGTAATCTGGCTACGGTAAGGACTAGTCAGTCTGAAGAACAGAAGGGTGTGGATTCTGTTGTGACGCAGAACTACTCTAGGGCCAGAGGCGGGTGCTGTTCTGGGCACAGTGGTGATTGTTGAAATAAGACACTAGTCTGGATAACGTGTGACCATCGACCATCATCTCCAAAGTGGTGAAGCCTGCGAAGGAATACACACGTTGCACACTACGAAATTGCACGGGTCATGGGGAATGCCCATTGATTGCAGCAGATGAGTAAGAAGAACGTCTTGATAGTTCCTCGTGAGAATCGCAAGATGGAATGTAGGCTTACATAGAGTTATATATCATCTGAGGTAGGTCTTCGAATACATCACAGATATATATGGAGGTGATACAGAGAGGCAGAGAGACAGAGACAGGAGAGAGAGAGAGAGAGAGAGAGAGAGAGAGAGAGAGAGAGAGAGAGAGAGAGACGAAAGACAGAAAGTGACCTAGGGGCCTACATAGAGACAGACAGAGACAAGGACAGGAGAAAGAAAGAGAGAGAGAGAGAGAGAGAGAGAGAGAGAGAGAGAGAGAGAGAGAGAGAGAGAGAGAGAGAGAAGACAGAAAATGACATGGGACCGACATATTGATAGAGAGACAGATGGCCAAACTGAGACTGTGCTAGACAGATAGACAGACAAACATGCAGATAGACAGATCAGCCAACCGACCAATGTACACAGCTAATGAGGATAATCGTCAAGGTGTAATGTTCCGCTAGCAGAGCGGTTCGATTACAGATTGTTCCATGATTACAGAATGTGGTTGAGTGACTTTATGTCAATACATGGCTAGGCCAAATGCACGTACGTGATATTTTTACAATCGCCAATATCACTGCTATTTACCGGCTTCTCTAGCTTAGGGGATAATGCGGGGGGGGGGGGGGGGGGGGGGCTACAAGTTGCGTGGTTGAGCAGATCCTTGTTGTGGTATGATTTCTTTATTTAAATATCACATTGACTAAACGTTATGTGGGATAGAGCTTAACTTGAGAATTCAATATTGTGAAGATATATTGGGCATGTAACATTATTAGTTCCATGTTTTAAAAGCCCGATTGTCAAACGTGATGCCAATTGTTCAACGAGCATTCAATGTAATCACTGCAGGGGTCCACAATTTGTAGAGGTACACTTTCGTGTCAGGACATGCAGGCCTTGTGAGCAATGACAGAGCAGATAGGATGGCTGGCGTTGACTCTTTATCAAAGAGTTAACAAATAAACCTGCATTATGAACGTCCAGAGATAGTAGAGGCCGAAAGAGGACTTTCAACTGAGTGAATCAACATCTATAGTTACAGACAAACGTTGAGATTGAAGTCCGGAGCGGCCAGAAAAGAGCATCACATCAAGGAAGCAAGGACACTCGCCAATCAACATTGAACTGGCACACTTAGTCGATGCACGTTGGCAGATTTATTAAGGAGGCGATCAGAACACATAGGGACTGCCCGGAGTGAGTAATGATCATCCGAATTGAACCGAACGCGCAGTACACTAAGCTCACGACACTTGACATAACTATGTCCACGGATGAGGGAGGATACCGAGGAGAGTAAGGCATTAATCGAACAGTAATCGTATTAACGTGACCTACGAGGGGACGTCAATAATTAAGCCACAAATAGCTGTAGAAAAATAACTAAATGATAACAACTTGAAACCAGTTTATTTTTATACATACATTGTCCCTTTATTTCTCCACATAATTTCCACCACCATTGATGCACTTATCCCATCGTTTTATCAGTCCTAACAAATCGGCTGCAAATAACTGCGTGCTCTGTTTTCTAAACCACCTTTTTACTTCACATTCAACTTCGGCGTCATTCGCGAAATTCTCCCGCCAAGGTGAGTTTTCAGGTGGAAATCGCTTGGGGCTAATTTGGGGCTGTAAGGTGGATGTTCCAGAACTTCCCACCTTAGTTGGTTAATTTTCTCCTGAGTTAATCTAGCCGTATGTGGTCTGGCATTGTCATGAAGAAGCAACACTCCTCCAGTCAGCAGTCCTGGACGTTTTCTTCGAATTGCATCATGAAGCATCGATAGAACATCGTAGTACGATTCAGAATTCACACTGTCGCCTTACTTCTTGACATTGGTTAATAGCACTCCTTGACAATACCTGCATAACCTTCCCTGCTGATGGCGTAACCTTGAATTGTTGGACACAAAGCGAAGAAGGATGTTTCCATTGCATTGAAGCACGCTTTGATTCGGACTGGTAGTGAGGCACCAATGATTCGTCCCCAGTAACAATCCTGTTCAGCATGTCTTCTCCTTCATCTTCGTATCGACAGAGATGACGTAAGGACAGGCCAAATCGATTCAATTTGTGTTCCTCCTTCAATTGTCTGGGTACCCACCTTGAGCACACTTTCTTAAATTTCAATCGATCACGCATTATGCTGTATGCTGAACCATGTGAGCACCCTATTGCTACAGAGTCTATCATTACTCGCCTGTCACCTCTAACCATCTCCTCCACCCGCTGCAGGGATACTTCTGTTGTCAATCTCAACAGGACGAGCAGATCGGATTTCATCAACAAGTTTAGAGCGTCCTTGAGAAAACTTTTCTACCCGGCTATGCACCGCTTTACGGGACAAACATTTGTCAGCATAAACAAGAAGCATTTCCTTATGAATGTCAATTGCAGTCAGTCCTTTTGCCCACACAAAAAACGCACAGCAGCAAGTTGCTCTTTGGTTGTACACTCCGTAAGTACAGTCGCCATTTTTTTATGCGCTGTGCATGCGCATGAGACACCTAGCGCCACCTGACGAACGGGAATATAAAGTTCGATGTTGCTGTCACCCAATGACACTGTAGAAAACACCTACTACATTTACCTGCCATCCCACACAACTGTGTGACTTACCTATTGACTCACCCTCGTAGTATACGTGGTCAGTCTCGTTTGTAATAAATCACATTCCTTGAGTTTTAGAAAGAGGGTATTAAAATGTTATATGGAATCTGTTCTGCTGCATGGCAGAGTGATCTGGCGCTCAAGTCTTTCAACAGATCACCATCCTTTGTGACCTGGGTCTATTTTACTGATGACATCTCTCCATGTCACCGCCTTCGATCATCATCATCATGTGCCATACCGTAAGCGTGAGTTATGTTTCGCCCTCTCACACGATCACAAATGGATCCGCCCTGTGTTGTTGTATCGACCATGCCACGTGGCCAAGCCATCCAGTTATTTGCTTCTATGCCTTCCCCTTGATCTTTCCCCCTCAATCTTTCCCCCTCAATCTTGCTAGTTGTCACCGAGTTTTCTAGTTTATTTCTTCTTATAACGTGCCCAAACAATGTTAACTGTCTACGTCTAATTTCTCTAATGAGTTTACGGTTTTCATCTGCTTCTTGTAGACTTGCTAATTTTCCATCTTGCAACAGGCTACTTTCGGCACAGCGATTCTTGTTCTAATCTCTCCAAGGCATCGCCCATCAGAAGTTATGACTGTTCAGAGATAGCTGTACCGATTGACTTGTTTAAAAATATTTACATTTACCCGCATAATGTGACGACCACAATCTCTGTCTTCTTACACTTTAATTCTATCAAGCCTATCGCAAATGAGACAGCCAACGCTGCTTTGTCAGCCACAGGGAAGCTAACATTTTTGACAGGCTTCGTGAACAGGAAAAAGGCTCACTAATCCGCGATACCGGGGCAACGCTCTGTGGGGTAAAGAAAACATTAGTCAACACCACAGACTACACAGACAGACATGTTAACTGTCGCACATTTTCAGGTACGATAGAAAGATACCCCCTTGCGATGGTCGAAATTCAAACACCATATATATCAGGACAACTTTTGTGCGCTGTCCTTGAAGACCCAATCGCAGATATCATACTTGGGAATTTACCTAACATCCATCCATGCTCTGCCAAAGAAATTAAAGACTGGGAAGAAAAACACGGTATCCACCACACAAATACCGATATTAAAGAGAAACACCATGTTAATTTGTCTCAAACTGCCAAAATACCAAGGGAGACAAACACTGAGGTTATTCAAAAAGAATTCACCGAAGTGCACAACGCAGGGGCGGTCGGAATCTTTTTAACGAGACGACCGAATTAAAACCTCGAATTGAGGTCACTCCCATACTACAAAGTACCAAACCTGTAAATGTGTTACAAAACACACACGACACAGACGCCATTACACGACAGACAACCCACAAAACCAACACGGACCAACTACAACAACCATTAGAAACATTCGCACCCAACTCAACTAACATCAATGTTGGAAAAGAACAGAAATGTTCAAAAACATTTGTATCAAAACTATGTCACAGATTGAAATTGCTTGTATTATTATTGTATATTTTATGTAACAATTGTATTGAAACCTCTTGGCACGGATCTCTTGAAAGTATCAGAACAATTTCGGACTTGAGTACAAAATTTCAGTACATGGAAAAGTGGACATATTCAATTTAAATGGGTTGAAACTAGACTATGCTAAACAAGACACGGAAACGAGTAGACAATGAAACGAACTGATGACAAAAACAAAAGGACAATCACCCAACTGAATGACAGTCCGTCCTATGCCAGACATGACAGTGAGACAAATGAACAGACGCAACAAACTGTTGACAAAGACAAAACGGACAATGTCCCGACAGAATGACACTTTGACAAACGAAGCATCGTTAACGACGCACTCTCACGACAACAAAAACGACGAAGAGATATGGACATTCCCGACATTCTGTGATATCGACAACGACAACAAATTTTGACGACATAAACACCGAAGACATATGGACATTACCGATGTTCTGTGTTAGCTACAACAACGACAAAACTGACGACATATTGACTGTTGACCTTGACGACGACGACAACGACATTGAAAACAATTTACAAACAGTAGCACCGTGTGATAAATCAGACGGACATAGACGATACTGAAGTCCCTATACCAATCATGACTAACGACGGGAGCATTGACGACATTCATATCAGTGACACATTAAACACAGCGACAACGGCAATACAATTTGCCTATCCTGGATAACTACAAACCTATCCTTCTAACAAACCTTGTATTATCCTGGTTTTTAAACCACTTATTGCATTTTATGATATCTAACTTCACTTCTCATCTACTTACCCTAAAACAAATCTTCAACCAAATTTTTCTTTTCGGACTTACTATAAAACCTTCCAAGGTTAAAATAGGTTACCAGAAATAGACTTCCTCGGTCAAGAATTTTTTCAAGGTAAATTATTGACTGATGAGAAAATTGTTTCCAAGTTTTTGAATCTAGAAGTACCTACTACAAAGAAGCAGATTAGGAGTTTACTAGGTCTCATTAAATTTTTATTCCCAAAATTTATTCCACATTGGGCAGAAAATCACCTCAGTTTTTTTTCTGATATGTTAACTAAAGATCATCCCTCGAAAATTTGTAAAAGTTTCCAGCTTAGATATGCAATGTGTAGATTGAAACAAAATTTTTTTTAAATCCTCCAGTGTTACGATTACCCAACATAAAATTACCTTTTATCTTAACCACAGATGCAAGCGCCATAGCTATAGGAGGTTGCTTGATGCGGAAGTCGACGGAATTAGACACCCTATTCTCTACGTGAGCAGGAAACTGAAGAAGGCTGAAACTCGATATGCAACAATTGAATTGGAGTGTCTAGCCCTATTGTTTTGTATACTGAGGCTCTCGAAGTTCCTTTTAGGGAGCCCCTTCCCGGTTCTCACCGACAGTTCACCATTATTAGTCCTTAACCAAGGGTCGCCCAAGAACCACAGGTTACAAAGATGGCGTTTTTTTGCTGGAAGATTATGATTTTGAAATACGCCCTATCAAGGGCACCGATAATATTCTGGGCCCACATTTTATCACGCCAGTCAAATGCGCCAGTAGATTGACACTACTCAGTCAACCACAGCCATATTATATACTGTGATACTTTTATACCGTTTCATATAAGTGTACCTATACACCGCTAAAATACTCTTAATGATTAGTTTATTACAACACCCATGAACACGGTACTTCAAAAAAAATATACCATCAAGTGCCTAAACTCTATTACTAGACCATCAAGAAACAGTAACTGTGTTTATTCAACCAGTAAGATCAACCAGAACAAACCATGAACACTGTAATTTTCATACGAAACATGGGAAAAAAACCCTAATTTACTGTTGCTACAAACGTTGCAAACAGCCGAAATAGTACGACATCAACTACAACACGCAAGAGACAGCTATACGAACTTTAACATTTATAGCAAAAAAACAGGAAAAAACCCGGACGGCAACACGCACATCTCGTTGGAGTTAATTAATTAGTTAATTTAAAAATATGTATTATATTTCCATTATTTATGTATATAAATTGTGTTAACCTGTAATTTGTACATATTCTACTTTTAAAATTACAGGCGGTGCCATTCAGGGCTAAGAAAACCCGTCCTATACAATTGTCTCTATTTAAATTATAACCTACTTTTCCTTCATCGTACAGAAAGTACGTTTTTTTTTTAAAGGGCGAATATCGCCTAGCCCATTGTTTCCAAGGGCAATAACATTTACCTTAACTTAAATTATATATTTTTAATCGAATACTATTGTGTTTGAAAGACGAATGAATGAATGTGTGAAAGGATTAAATAAGAGAACGATACACTTGCGGACAAATTGTACGCAACACGTATTTATTGTAATTTGTCTGCGTTTTTTCGATGTAACAGTACATAACTTGTCTAAATTGTGAATACATATATAGAACTTAGTTTAGTATTTAGCTTAGTTAGTAAATAATTAACATACTTAGGTTTAGCCTTTAGGATATAACTAAGCATCACTACTTGGAATGCCGGATCATGTAGTGCACACAGTGCAAGGATTTCATGATTGAGGTTATCCCAACTCGTGACGCTTGGAAATACACCATCCAGTCAGCACATACACAAACCTGAAAACTCAACACTTTCAAGTTTAAAATACAGTCACTTTATTAGAGACATCAACTTATTAGTCAAACACACTAACAAGCCAACAGGGACACACGTAGTCTGAGGGAGGATAAGGAGAACATCGTAACTACATATTTAGCATTGGATGACATACGAGAGTAAAAGTGTATTAAAATACACTCACGAATCAAGATTTGAAAGTGTACTTAACTAGCCAGGACTTCGGTCCTGTTAACTCTCTTTAACCAGAGATTAATTGTCTGGGCACCATAGGGTGCGTGAAGAAGGGCGAGTTGTCAATACAATATTAAAACGCCACGTAACTTCGTCTGATAAGCATTGTTAAGGACACAGGAGACAGAGTGATCTCTTTAGCAAATCAGAGAAGTAGTGTATGGTAGAATACATGAGTTACTAATGCCATTAGGTAGTTTACCAAGTTACTGTCCACCAAACTACAGACCCTAACTTTAGATGAGTCGATGACCAGAATTAGATTAAATCTAATTGACCAATAAAAGCCAGATCAGGAGGGGAGAGGGGAATCCTGTCATCACCTCACCTAAAGATAGAATTAGAGGGCTGCCACTCTAGCCCAAGAGAGACAACCGAGTTGCTCAGACTAAGAAAAGTCCCGAACCTTATCGAAGGTCAACCCTCGAGTTCATGGGTCCGTGGACACTAATGTGGCCCGCCTGAAGCGGGGTCCACGAGGAACTCGAACAGGGTTACCGCCCGTCGAATAGCGACACGCGGAAAACCATCAGAGGACAGAATGGACTGAGACCAGGCAACAAGTGTCTGCCTGAGAGGGACTCGTTAGCTCTGTATAGAGATGAACATAGGCTAAGATAGTGTGCTAGTTTGTTATATGAAATGTTTGATGTTCTAGAATCTGTGATATGATGATGATGTAAAGCGCGGGCTGTTTAACCCACTGCGCCAACTGTAGATTGCCACAATAAATCGGCTATATCATAGCGAACGTATTTATTGTTTGTATTAATTAACACCTGTGTGAACCCATTAAGTTACCTAGACAAAGTAAGACGTCAACACTGTACCGATTGACTTGTTTAAAAATATTTACATTTACCCGCATAATGTGACGACCACAATCTCTGTCTTCTTACACTTTAATTCTATCAAGCGTCATTTATCTTCTCCTGACTCTTCTACCGCCGATCTGCCCAATCGGCACGGTGTTCTCCGATGTCTTTCTTCTCATTATAAGAAACCAGAACAATATTTGATTCTTGTGTACAGTTGTATATAATGTCCTACTTAAATTAGCCTCTTCCAGAGAATCGTAAAAGTCCAACGTATTCGTAACATTCTTCTCAGAAACCACATCTCTCCTGCCGTCAAGCGCTTGTGAATGTGTTCTTTTGCATTCGAAGATTCGGTTCCATACAGCAAAATAGGTGCGACATAACGTGTCACTAGTCCCTTTGTGTCATTCAATGAAAGTATTTATCACATAGTGTATTTTTAATCTTCTAAAATTCAGCAGTTGTTTGGCTCATAGTATCTCCTTCTCCCCTTTATCCCCATGGGACACATACACTCAGTGAAACCACGCCAAGCCGCCCTATTGTTTCTTTGGTATTTGGTATTTTTGACAGTTCCCTCCTTGGCTTCCCAGTATTATTCATCTCTCTCCTCCCCGTGTGTTTTTAGGTTCGTTTGTCTTGTGAGCTTCAGACAAGAGAGTTTCTAGTTATAGTGTACTAAGGAATAAAAATAAGGATTTCCCATTAACCTTCCTTGGTTTGTCAACGGTTTAACTTCCCTGACCGTTACCTACAGAGACGACCCTGCAAGACAGCACAGGGAAGCGACTAGGGCGCCTCTTACCCGCCGATGCATACCTCAGGCTTGGGAGATATTTTGCATAACCAGCTTCCCACACAATTAACCCACCTGCACTCAAAGACCACCATCTGTGTTGGTGCATGGACTGCTGACTGGATTTCTACGGCTAACTCTTACATCTAGACAGCATTCCACCATCTACTTATCCCGATGAATATCCCCAGTAGCAGGACAGACCACTACGCCTGACATTCCCCATACCTGCCCAATAGTAATTATATAGGGAGGCGAATAACTCCGTAACAATCAAATTATTCAGATGAATAAATGCTTATGTATGAATTAATACTGATGTAAGACGGGGGTGCAGAGGCGAGTCAACACGTGGGACAACAGAAAGAAATGAAACATTAACTACTAGAACAAGAACACCACGGCTAACGCCGAAGCAACAAATCCGCTGTGTTTTATATTTCCCTATAGTCTTGAAGAGGATCTGTGAAGTAGTATTCCATGAATGCCAATCGATGCTTGCGAGCTTCTATTGCTCACTTGTAACGGCATCAACTGGTTGTTGTTCGGGTGTTTGTTTGTTCCCCCCCCCCCCCACCCCGCTGTATTATATCGTACCATCATTGGTATTTCGAAGCAAGTATTTAACCAGTTAAATTAGATTTTAACAAATGTGAAAGCACGTGAAAGAATTAATAACACAAATCATGTATGGGAACATGTGTAAGCGATTTATTTCCAGAAACCAGATATGAACAGATTTGTACTTATAAGAACACATATAAACTAATGTCTATACCAGTGGTTCTCAACCTTTTTTGGCCCGTGCCCCCCTTCACCGTATTTTCAGAATGTCATTCCCCCCCCCCCCTTTCATATTTCCTATCTAAAAATCCCCCACCCCTACACAGTATACGTAAAAATGGAAGGTAAATTTAATAGCATATACTAAAACAAGTCTAGACATCCACATAAAACATGATTTGTGGGTCTACTTACTTTATAAAATTAATTTTAGAAGGATGAGACGTACATAACTGTAAAGTATGAAGGGAAAAACAATATCAAGTAATCGGTTCTTGTATTCACGCGGTCTTTAAATGGTCTTCATCCCTCCCCCCCCCCCCTGGAAACCCTAAAATTCCCCCCCTATGGGGGTGGGGGTGGGGGGGGGAACTCCCCACTGGTTGAGAACCACTGGTCTAGACGCTCGATTGTCAGATCTGCAAACACTGGAACACCAGTAAAATGTTTCCAGGAACCACAAATTTTCAGTTCTATAGTTGGAAGTAATGAAAGCGAATTACGTTCATAAACTGGGGACAGTCACATCTGTAAACACTGGAACGCGTGTAAACAGATTGTTTCTAGAAACTAAATACAGTATGACCAGATCTGTACTAATAAGACAACATGTAAACTAATTAAGTCCAGAAACGGGATACAGTGACATCTGTAAACATTGGAACACTTGTAAAATGATTATTTGTAGAAACCCAATATGATCAACTGTGTACTTATAGGAACAAATGTACATAAATTCCGCCCAGAAACTACGAGAAGGATACAGACAGGTCTGCGCGTGATATTCGAATACACAAAGGAATTATCTACAGAAACTGATACCATTAAATCTGATGAGACTGGGACACGTGTAAGGCGTTTATTCCAGAAACTGGAGAATTCAGATCCTATCTTATACGAATATGAACCTGTAAGTTGAGTATCCATGGAAAGCAGATGTAGGGATTGGAATACACGACATGAATTATCTACAGAAAGGAGATATGATCAGGTCTGTTCTTAAAGATTTCAACGAATTATATACAGAAAGCTGCTACAATTACATCTGTAGAGTTTGCAACACATATAGACACATTATTTACAGAAATCAAATACGATCAGCTCTGTACCTACAGATGTAAGAGAATTGTCAACGGAAACCAGATATGATCTGAGGTGTCCTTATAGATGTTAATGAATTAACTATATAAATTATATCGGATGAGGTTTGTACTTATATATATGTAAAATTAGTTAGTTTAGTTTAGTCGACGGATCAACATCACGGCACGCGGGTGTAACCCATATGTGCTCCGTTCTACTCCTAACTCTAGCCTGAGTCCGGAGAATCTAAGCTCACTGCACGAACTCCGTAGCACCGGGGAGAATCCTTAAACACTTAGGGTAGATTTTTATCTCGAAATCCAGCCCGGGCAGCGCCGTTAGGCTACTCTTTTTCGATTTCCAACTGCCAAGGGATTTTTTTACGCGCGCAACAACACACACGGGCGTCGTCCGATCTCACTTAGACCAGGGAAAATTTTGTTACTAGAAGTCCACGTGAAAAAATCATTGTCCTCGCCGAGGCTTGAACCCGGGACCTCCAGCACTCGAGGCGCACACCATACCTCAAGACCACTCAGCATGATTATCCACAATAAGGAGATACAATCAGATCTGTACTTATAGATGTAAACAATTATCTACTGAAGCTGGGTACATTCAGATATGGAGACACTGAAACAATCTAGGCAGTTGATACTGGAACACTCAGTGAGCAGATCTGTACTTATGGATGTTAACGAATTATCTACAGAAGCAATGTAGACATTGGAGCACGTGTACACGAATTATCTACAGAAGCAATGTGGACATTGGAGCACATATAAATAAATTATCTACTGAAGCAACGTAGACATTGGAGCACATATAAATAAATTATCTACAGAAACAATGTAGACATTGGAGCACGTGTAAACGAATCATCTACTGAAACAATGTAGACATTAGAGCACATGTAAACGAATTATCTCTGAAGCAATGTAGACATTGGAGCACATGTAAACGAATCATCTACTGAAGCAATGTAGATATTGGAGCACATGTAAACGAATTATCTACTGAAGCCATGTAGATATTGGAGCACTTGTAAAGGAATTAGCTACTGAAGCAATGTAGACATTGGAGCACATGTGAACGAATTATCTACAGAAGCAATGTAGACATTGGAGCACGTGTAAACGAATTATCTACAGAAGCAATGTAGACATTGGAACACATGTAAACGAATTATCTACTGAAGCAATGTAGATATTGGAGCACGTGTAAACGAATTATCTACTGAAGCAAAGTAGACATTGGAGCACGTGTACACGAATTTTTCTAATGAAGCAAAGTAGACATTGGAGCACGTGTACACGAATTTCCTACTGACTCAGTGTAGATATTGGAGCATATGAATACGAATTATTTCCTGAAGCAATGTAGACATTGGAGCACGTGAAAACGAATGATCTAGAGAAGCAATGTAGACACTGGAGCACGTGTAAACGAAAGATCTATAGAAAATCATACAATCCAGTCTACTGGCACAGAACACTGTAAGCGAGCTATTTACATAAACCAGATAACAGCCCCGAATACACTGAGGCATTTCGGGACTCCCGTCTGAACCCCGGCTACACAAGTCAACATTGATAAGAAAATACTTAGATCGATGGCACGACTAGAATCAAAAGGACATCGAGATAAGGCAGTACTCACCGTTGTTACAACCACCAGCTACAACATCCACACAACTAAACACCCAACTAGCATGTCAGACAGCTGCACACGAGACAAATCCTGCAGACTCCTTACCACAGACAACAGAATTTTGTGTCTTTAAATGTATGCCTCCAGTTCATCTCATTCTGGTTTTTAATGTGCTCGTACAGCGCTGCGTTACGACAATGTTATATTGGGAACCTCGCCAGCCGGCCTGCGCGGGTAATGTATGGGGTAACGTTTAAATCTATTTTGAATAACGAAGACGCAAACATTATCTTGCACGATTTATTGCCTGGCATATTTCGCTGCATCTCGTCAGGTACATACTGCATAATTCACACAACATAAAGTAAATTAACTAGATAAATCCTTCAAGCTGAAATATACACATGTTCGCACAGTAATGTCAATTGTCTTCCACAGTAATTTTAAACTGACTAACATGTCTTTCTGTTTGCACACAACTGGCCTATGTAGATTAATCATCATGGCTTCTGCAAACTTTAACAAGCGACTATTTTGTACAGCAAGCGAAATGCACTGTCTCTATCAATCACATGGCCGCTTTCCAACACATGCCAGCAATTGATGAAGCGGGACGTTTCCGCTGTGCCGGCCTCTCTAGGCTCCCATCGACTGTGTGTAGTATCTTGTCAATCCAATTAGGTATGTGTTAAGCAACTCTGTTGTTCAACTTAAGCCATTAAGTCGGCCCTGGTCGGCAAATTAGCTGGATTTCCAAAGGCTATAAACGACAGGCTCATGACCATGAAGTTGCCTCTGCTGAATGGAAGGAAGCACGCAACCATTGTGAGTGTCTACGCACCAACTATGACAAACGAAGATGATGTCAAGAACAAGTTCTATGAGGACCTGCACAATGTATTAACATCTGTTCCCAAAGGAGACAAACTTATACTCCTTGGGGATTTCAATGCCAGAGTAGGCACGGACACCACCTCTTGGAGTGGCATTATTGGAAAGCATGGAGTCGGAAATTGTAACAGCAATGGACTCCGCCTCCTTCAGACATGTGCCGAACATGATCTCCTGATTACGAACACAATTTTCCGTCTCCCTATGAGAAATAGGACATCGTGGATGCACCCTCGCTCGAAACACTGGCACCTCATTGACTATGTCATCGTCAGGAGGAGTGACAGACAAGATGTTCGAGTGACAAAATCCATGTGTGGTGCCGAATGTTGGACAGACCATCGTCTCATTGTCTCGAAAATGAACATCCACATCAGGCCACCACGGCGTCCTCAAGGGGCGAAAATGCAAACAAAGCTAAATGTCACCCGCCTAAACAGCAAGAAAATGCAGCAGTCGTTTGAAAATATGCTGGAAGACCGCCTCAAGCCCAATGCTGAAGCTAAACAGGATACAGAAACAGAATGGAGAGCCCTAAAGGACACCATTTACAACACTGCTATGGATATCCTGGGGCCAGCCCCCCCGAAAGCATAAAGACTGGTTTGATGAAAATTCCGAAGACATCAACCAATTGCTGGCCGAGAAACATCTTCTCCTCAAGGCAAATTTGAATGACCCAAAGTCAACATCTAAAAAAGATGCTTTCAAGAACATTGAGAGAGTAGTGCAGCAGAAACTTCGGCACATGCGGGACTCCTGGCTGAGCAGCAAAGCTGATGAAATTCAGGGCTTTGCTGACAGACATGATATGAAAAACTTCTACGACTCACTGAAAGCGGTCTATGGTCCTTCATCACCAGGCATAGTTTCCCTCCTCAGTGCAGACGGGGGAACATTGGTCACTGATAAGAAAGAAATCCTCCAAAGCTGGGCAGAGCATTTCAGCAAAATCTTAAATGCAGCTTCCTTCTTCGATGATGAAACCATCAACTGCCTTCCTCAAGTTCCCACCAATGAGACACTTGATGACCTGCCAACCATAGTGGAAATAAACAAAGCCATCCAGCAACTCTCCAGCGGCAAGGCACCTGGTCCTGACTCCATCCCAGCAGAGATATACAAGGCAGGTGGGCCGGTCCTAACAGAGCAGCTTCACCAAGTCTTCACAAACATATGGATGAACGAGACCATGCCACAAGATTTTAAGGACGCGTCAATAGTCCACCTTTACAAACGTAAAGGAAACCGCCAATCCTGTGACAACCACCGAGGCATCTCCTTGCTTTCAATTGCAGGGAAGATACTCGCCAGAATTCTTCTCAATCGCCTCACAGCCCATCTCGATCAAGGTCTTCTTCCTGAGAGTCAATGTGGCTTCAGAAAGAACGTGGAACTGTTGACATGATTTTCGCTGCAAGGCAGCTGCAAGAGAAATGTCAGGAACAGAACTGCGAAATGTTCTCCACTTTCATTGACCTTACCAAGGCTTTTGATACAGTCAGCAGAGAAGGACTGTGGAAGATTATGGCAAAATATGGCTGTCCACGAAAGTTTGTCCAAATAGTGCGGCTATTTCATGACGGCATGCAGGCAAGAGTACAGGAAAATGGTGAACTGTCTGAACCCTTTCCTGTCACCAATGGAGTGAAGCAAGGATGTGTCCTGGCACCAACACTGTTCAGCCTCATGTTTTCAGCCATGTTGATGAATGCCTTCGAGAACGACGACACTGGAATAGACATCAACTACCGTATGGACGGAAAGTTATTCAATCTCAAAAGGCTGAAAGCTAAAACCAAAATTAACAGCGGCACCGTTAGAGAGCTCCTGTTTGCTGATGATTGCGCTCTATACGCCAACTCAGAGGCGGACATGCAACATAATGTTTCAGCTTTCTCACATGCCTGTGCCAACTTTGGGCTCAATATCAACTTGGAGAAGACTGTAGTTATGTACCAGCCAGCTCCAGGGAATAATCACACTGTGCCGAATATCAAAGTGAATGATCATAGACTAAGTGTTGTGGACAAATTCACCTATCTTGGCAGCACCGTGTCACAAGCTGCCACAATCGATGACGAAGTGAATGCAAGAATCTCCAAGGCCAGTGCAGCCTTTGGCAGACTGTACAAGAATGTATGGGACAGAACTGGAATAAGCCTGCAAACAAAGCTAAAAGTCTACAAAGCAGTTGTATTATCCACACTGCTATATGCTTGTGAAACCTGGACTGTTTATCAGCGACACGCTAGGAAATTAAACCACTTCCACACAGTCTGCCTAAGGAAGCTCCTGAAGATTAAATGGCAAGACAAGATTCCAGACACTGAAGTCCTAGAAAGAGCATCCATGCCCAGTATCCACACTCTACTGATGAAGAATCAGATTCGCTGGGCTGGTCACTTGACTCGCATGCCAGATCACAGGCTCCCTAAACGAATTTTCTACAGCGAACTGCGTTGTGGTAAACGCTCCCAAGGTGGCCAGAGGAAACGTTTTAAAGACACTCTGAAAATTTCACTGAATGCTTTTGGAATTCATCATGACACCTGGGAGGCTGCAGCCAGAGACCGAAATTCGTGGCGTGCATCATTGCACAAAGGTGCAGTCATATGTGAGGCAACCAGGACTGCAAGAGCTGTGAAGAAAAGGCAGGACAGAAAAACCACTGCAGGAAATCCTCCTCCAGAGACGTCAAGCATTCTTTGCCCACATTGTCAAAGAACATTTCGAGCCAAAATAGGCCTTATCAGCCATCTTAGAACCCACGGCCCCACACCTTCAACCCCACTGGATGAAATGAATGGTCATCATCATTCTTGATGGACAAACAACAACATGTTGTTCAACTGCTGCTCTGTTCTGCCCCGATGTTGGTAGACTTGCCAGGCAATAAATCGTGCAATCGTGTTTGTGTCTTCGTTATTCAAATTCACTACGGGAAAACATTGTTATGAGTTTCCATCTAAGTAACTCAAATACGACGGTTATTTCCATTGGCATGTGGTGCCTACTGCTGTTCTTGATAATGCACTAACTTTCCTTGTCGATCTGTTGTTAATGCTTGAGTCTGTTCTCAAGGTTATTTAATTAATTAATTATTTTATTTAATTTAGTGCGCGCTCAGTTCATTAACTCAGCTAAATCAAGAGCCGACATTACAACATTAGGGGAATTCCTATACACTTTGTCCTCACCTTCAACAGCCAGCGAAGATTCCCAATACTAATGATAACCCGTTGCAGTCTGACTAAGAGTCCGTCTAGCCTTTTCTCGGAGTACTAAATGTCGGCCAGATCGCCAGGTCATCAATAATTAATAAATTATTTAATATTTAATTGAAGGTTATAATAACAGCAACTGATTAGTGTTCACACAATTTCTATTGAAAAGTGAAGACAGTCCGATGGCATAGACTGCCTTTAGGGCGTGAAGTGTTAGACCTTCACATATTGTAGGTCACGGTATAGCGAGGTGGGGTGACATGCTCATACCCGCACCGTTTTTCCTTCCCCGATAATTCCCATAATTCTGAAAATGCTCGGAAACAACATTAGGATAGGTTCTTTTGTTGTTTCTCTCCCACCTCAAGACCGCGCTGATGTAAAGCAAAAATGCTGCCCTAATGGGTATTGCTCCCGGACTATAATAATAAAAGTCTCTAGCCGTATAAAAGGGTCCCGGTCTACTTAATCTATGTGTTGACGTCTCTGTGAGCAGTAAGCACTCAGCCACGTAACCTGGCGTCCCTTTCTGTAGGCTCTTTTCTCCTCTGCTTGCTTCCTTTCACGGAGTTCAAAATGATACTTTACAGTGCGTCTAAACACATTAAGTTAGAAATCCTTTCCTCCCAGGTTGTTGTGTCTACTACAGCTGGCTAGCTGCCCATAGAGAACCTCCTTTGGAATACAAGCACCTGGGAAGCGGAATACGTGGCCTAGCCGTAGCATTCTCGCAGAGGTGTGTATCTGGTCCTGTGATCAGTGTGTCCATGAACACTTTATCATTTGATAACTTGGAAGATTGGGAAGCAGGACCAAAGAAGTCTTCACGTCTTATGCCAGTTGACGGAAAAAAGAGGTCAGAACATAGACGAAGAGAGCGAGAGCGAGCGCGAGCGAGAGAGCGAGAGAGCGAGAGAGCGAGAGAGAGAGAGAGAGAGAGAGAGAGAGAGAGAGAGAGAGAGAGAGAGAGAGAGAGAGAGAGAGAGAGAGAGAGAGAGAGAGAGAGAGAGAGAGAGAGAGAGTTCCTTTCTAAAGATCAGAAGTCTCCTGTTCTGTGCACTGAGTGCTGAGGTGCATGTTACTAATTCCGATAGGTAAGTTTTCTTAGTAGGACCAGCGTGAGTTGCTGGGCAGTCGGGTTCCATTCTACTAGCGGCGGGGTATGTCCTTGATAACATGACTGCGGGGTCTGTCAAACGTCGTAGATTCTGTCTGTTGTCGAGCTTCTGTCTGCGCTTAGGGTTAGTGAAAGCGTTTCACAGTTCCCCGGTTCCATTGGTTCGAAATTAGCTGCGGGTGATTTGGAAATAGACCGCTTTGCGTTGATTTTGATGGTATGAGGCGTCAGTCGTTCAGAAAGCAATGCCAAACTACTGAACGTAAAATTACCTAGTAAATCGGAAACAGCTAACAATGTTGGGCTGATTTCTACGTTCTGTAAAGGAAGTTCAACTAACTTATCTAGTCCTTTGTTTCTTCTCCTTAAATCACACGTGTTGTTAAACGCTAGGATGGCGGTAACTAAGCTGGAGTTCAAATGCAGATGAGTTGCCTTGGTTGAATCGAGGTTGTCTATTCATTGTTTTCGTGATCTTCTTCTGGTTCTAATTGCAAATATTGTGTTTGGTTGTATGCTCTTTTAGTTAGTTGATCGGGCTTCATTCTCTGAAGATATCCAAACCACTGTATCTGTTTGCTGTTTCTCATAGCACATTTTCTGGGAGAAATGGTGGTCAGTGTGAGGTTGGTGACGTGACACACCGAGTCCGTTTTGTTACGACAACATAAACATAGTGGCATATTGCAAATATTTCGTGATCCAGTCTTAAAATGGAGTTGGCCTGGGGGGGGGGGGGGGGGGGGGGGGCAAACCAGACGCACGTGTGATTGTAACGGACTAACGAGATTACTGAGAAAGGTGAAAAGACAGCGTGCGCATACATCAATTCAAACATCAAATATAGAGAGAACCCGGTGGATCTTTTCTCCGATGCACGCAGATTCGAACCGTTTGTTCTTTCAGGACCACAGCGCTGGATGCAGATTCGAATAGTTTGTTCCTACTGGACTACAGCGCTGAATGCAGATTCGAACTATTTGTTCATTCTGAAATACAGCGCTTGATGAGGATTTGAACAATTTACTCCTTCTGGACTATAGCGCTGAATGCAGATTCGAACCGTTTGTTCCTTCTGAACTACAGCGCTGAGTGCAGATTCGAACCGCTTGTTGCTGCTGAACTACATCGCATGATGCGGATTCAAACCGTTTGTTCCTTCTGGACTACAGCGCTGAATGCAGATCCGAACCGTTTGTTCCTTCTAGACTACAGCGCTGAGTGCGGATTCGAACAGCTTGTTCCTTCTGGACTACAGCGCTGAATGCAGATCCGAACCGTTTGTTCCTTCTAGACGACAGCGCTGAGTGCGGATTTGAACAACTTGTTCCTTCTGGACTACAGCGCTGAATGCAGATCCGAACCGTTTGTTCCTTCTAGACGACAGCGCTGAGTGCGGATTTGAACAGCTTGTTCCTTCTGGACTACAGAGCTGGATGTGGATTCGAACCCAAGATAACTAGGTGAGCGTCTAGCCACTACCACTCCCAATTAAGAAGGTATGGAGTGAGAACACAAATCAGCGGCAAGTCATGAAAGCATGACAAAATAGCTCGGTTCAACAAGAGACACTCGCCGAATGAAGCATACCTGTAACTGAAGGCGAAGCGTTGCTATGTGAAGCATGCATTAGCTGTAGCGTTAGAATTAATCATCCCTTGATGCAGGGTTTTGTTGGTGACCATGTGGCTTCAAAGTAGAGCCAGCTTCGTAAAACCGTTACCAGAAAACTGTCTGGGAGGTCAGGTGGCAGGGGTGGTACTAACCAAATCACTGATCTAATACCATTATGTCAAGAAATGGTAAATGCAGAATCGAAATCAAAGCACGCAGGGAAAACCCATATGTGCTCCGTGTCTCTTTGTAAATGTCGCAAGCTGTTGATGATAACTGTAGAAGTAACATATTGGTTATGAACACAACTGATTCGTTGTTTCAGATGTCCTTGCTAGCTGGAACCACACAAGTCCAAACACATCACCATGTAACAGGTTCTCTGTAGAACATCACTCTCATCACAGCCCGATGAGGCGTCTCAGGATTCTTTGCCAGTTCTCCTGTCTCATTCATGTTCATGCCGAGGGTGTCTGCGATGTCCTGTGTCCACCTTCGTGCTGGTTGACCCTTGCCTCTGCTCCCTGGACTACCCCTCCAAGCCAATGTGACATGTAATTTAGCCAATGTGTTTTCAGTTTCTGAAATATGATGATATGTATGAGCTAGTTTTCTTGTATGTTCAGATCTAATCTACACTCAGACGAACGAACTAACGAAAATCTTTATTTTCAAAGCGTTAAGAATTGGGCACGCAGGCCCGTCTGACATTCTGCCCTTCTTCTCGATTTCCTCTGATACATTCTTTCATTCAACATCAGTTATACACAGATTGTTAGATCTGTTACTGTGTCTTGAAATACCATTTTCATATGAAGTCGTCAACATATCTCCTTTCAGTTCTGAGTGTCCACTTACTAGGGCTGTAAAAGTCCAAGTATTGCCTCAGACTCCGTGTATGTTCTGGCAATTATATATCCGTGAAATGTCCTTGTAGGAGAGAAGTATATATATTTGATACACAGTAATGTCATACCAGTTCACTGTTGTAAATTTAAGCATCGTGAACTGAGAATTAGGCACATAATTTCTCTGGTGACCTGAGCACCAAGTAGCCACCTCAAAGACGCAGTGATCACAAATACATACACGAGGCTGCAGTCTAGTAGGCACATTTTACTCTACAACGGCTATACCCCTAACTTTGTTTAGACAATATGGACTTAAAACAATGATCCCATGTCCGACGACACAGACAGCTAGTCCTGTACATTTACCTAGAAACCATCAACAGTGAACAAACGGTCTCCCATAGAAACGGTTTGGAACCAACCTTGAACAGATCAATAGGAAATCCCAGTCTGTCGTGGGCTAGCGGCGAGGAAAACAGTGTTTATGGTGACCCACGAGGGAGTCAGACTTCCCTAGTAATGTGTCCTCACTCTCCGAGCTCTATCAAACTCCCGCGATGGGTGCTCGAAGATGGAGGCATTCCACACATGGAGTACGATAGGACTGGGCACTTCTCGGGTTTATATGTGAGACATGTATATGTGATTTGAGCGCATGACGTTGTGCTGGGGTGCTATGCTGTTTGACACATGTGTGTTGGAGTATGTGGTCTAGGAGTTCAATGTAATATTGATTTTAAAGGGCTCTCCCTGAATTAAAATAGCATAAACGTCCGACCCACTTTCACGTGTCTAATTTTCTCATAACACTTAAGATCTCTCTCTCTCTCTCTCTCTCTCTCTCACTCACTCACTCACTCACTCACTCACTCACTCACTCACTCACTCACTCACTCACTCACACACACACACACACACACACACACACACACACACACACACACACACACACACACACACACACACACACACACACACACACACACACACACACACACACACACACACACACACACACACACACACACACACACACACACACAGAGGCCAACATACACATAGATGTCTACATATTATTTTTAATATTCCATGTCCTTTGCAGGACGTTGCAATCAACGCCAGACATTTTTTTCTAGGCAATGCCCAGTAGTTTGCCATTGCTTTGTGAACGAGAAGTCAATGTTTTAGTCCAGTTTACTGACCGGCATGGGGTATAAACCCACTATTCCGCCACCTGGGCAAAGGGGTTTAAGAGCGAGCCACTTAACCTTTCAGCCACGCTGACCTCGGAGATGCACATGTATATCTACAAATAGGCAGACAAATTTACGTTCATATCAGACAAACATGTACAGACAAAAATGATAGTTAGACAGACACGGCAAAGTAAAGAACGCCGATACTCCGGCATGAGGCGTGGTCGGTATATGGTGGTAACCCCTGTTCGGACCCATCGGCACTCGGTGGTTGATGTAGTCAATGCCACACCAGCCGCTTTTACCCGGGAAATTGATGCTCACTTTAGGGTGGATGGACTTGGCGGCCCAGATAACTGCAAGAATTCCCACCTTGACAGGGATTTGAACACATGACCACGGGCCAGCAGGCAAGCGATCTAGTCGGTGAACTACCACAGATATATAAATGCATGCATATATGTCTCTCTGTTAACTTGTTTTTCTGTCCGAATGTGTGCCGTTCACCCGTGCGTTCTCCGCCTCTTCCATTCTATCCAAGTAGCAGTTAATAATGAGGTTTAAAGATTGCGTTGAAATGCGGGTTTACGTGTAAGTAGCATTACTTGTTTGATCGTTTCACCTTAGGGTAAAGAGGGGACAAAGGACTGCTGTCTTGAATCTCTTCTTACTCTCTCCTTCTCCCGCATCTTCATCTCCTGCGTCTTAATCTCCTTTTTGTTCTCCTCCTCTTTTTTCTTCTTTTCTTCCTCCGCCTTCGTCTTTCTCTTTTCTTTCTTGGACATGTAAAGACCTTTGAACAAGCAAAATCTGTTTCCTTTTCTGTCTCTGAAGACTTTCCTCCGAGATACGACCTACAGCTCTATCATTCAACGTATATACGGTCTCTTCCTCTTCTACGTGACCGGCCTCCAAGATCCGACCTAGAACTCTACAATCAACTTTTATACGGTCTCTTCCTCCTCTACGTGACCGCCCTATTGGTCTTGTGCGTTGCATTTCAACAAGTCATGAATCTTGTCTTTGTCTGTGTGGCTTTTCTCCTCCCAAGATTAGCGAATGAAAACAAGAAAAATATGTAGAAGACAAGATATCAAATATGAGAAAAGGGTAACAAACAAACAAGCGCCCATGTGTTACCAGGGCCTATATGGGAAGCAAAGAACCGTAACAATGCAATCTACCAAGCGTGTCGTAAGAGGCGACTTATGAGGGTTAGTTTGGGGCTGACTACCGCATCGCCTAGAAAACGTTAGCTTCAACATTCACCCATTCATCAACAACTCTAGCGAAGAAGGTTTGGCGCGAGTTGGAGAAGGATACATTTCACTGGTGGGGTACAAGGCAGCAGAAGAATAACAACAAGCACAAATCAGAATATAAGGACAATCGAACTGAGAAAGGACAGACAAGATGCCTTCAGGACGGGACTAAAGTGTTCCTACGCCGCACGTTATCAAGATGACGCGATCGCCGCAACTCAAGATAATTTCGCAATGAATAATCAGCGCTGTTGCCAACAGGTGGGATTAGCCAATTAGTCTGCCGCTCTTGTTTTGTGTAAAACGAGCATCAGCTGACATCAGACAATGACAACAATCTAACAGCAGACTTCGCGGGCGTGGCGGGTTTATTCCCGTAACAGGGAGCCAGGTGTGATAAAATTAAACTAGTAGTAGTAGTGTTGTTGGTGCTATTAATAAAAGCAGTACTCGTTGCTACAGTAGTAGTACTAGCAGCAACACCAGCAGCAACAGTGGTGGTTGTAATTGCGGTGGAGGTAGCATTGTTCATGATAGCAGTAGTAGCAGCAGCAGTAGTAGCAGCAGCAGTCAAAGTAGTAGTGTTATTAATGAAAGCAGTACTAATAGAAGTACTAGCAGCAACAGCAACAGCAGAATCAACAGCAGCAACAACAGTAACAGTAGTGGTGGTGGTGATTGTGGTGGTGGTAGTGCTATTAATGATAGCAGCAGCAGCAGAGTAAAGATCGTTTATCATCCCAGTGACACATTAGTTGAAAACACTTTGCTTCGTTCCCACATGTGTCCCTCCATGTCGACACCACACGTACTTCAAACTCAAGCCATCTGTAAACAGAAAGCATATTTTAATATACTTTCGTCTGCTACTTCTCACCTGTCGTGCTTGATAATCAAGTTACACGCCCAGAGTTAGTGTTCGAACTGTTTCTCGTGAAGCTAATAGATCAGCTCGCTCGATGTCTCACACTTCAGCACGGCTCAAACAGTATTCCCATATTAATCCATGCAAGAAAGACACCTCCATGCCTGGCACCCACACAAGTAATATTTGTCCATTCTGAACTTGTAAAACAGACAGAATCTGGCACACTGATTGCCAAGTTCATCTCAGTAGCCGCTAGTGGTGACTCCAGGAGACTACAGATCTAGAACCTCCTCTAGGGGCATGGAGGTGGAGGCGGTCACTGGGGTTTTTTCGTGGATAGCTGGTATCAGAGACTGTCCGGGTCATGCAGGCGTGCGACCGACGAGCAAACAGATTTGACTGACTGACTGGCACCTGGCCGTATTGCCAGACGATAATATGTAAAATGGAGATACACCTCTCCATAACACAAAGCCTGGGCTGAATTTAGAGACCAAGTGTTACCCATGCAGCATGATCCCTCTCTCGGCCTGCCTAGTTCACTCCAGGGGAAAGGTCACACCAATACATCTGGAACACGATAAGCTGCAGAAGTTGCTAGATCAGCAAAGCAATACTCTTAACTGTCCGCCTGTCGGCGTTTCCATCCTAGATCAGTTGCTGACCAAGGCTTAGGGCCTGGTCTGCCCTGCCATACCATTTAGTCTTCAGGTTGCATTTCCTCGCACTAGGGTAAGGCTTGTACCCTCCCAAATGCACTCCGCCCGAAGCCGTTGGCACAATGTGGGGTGTCGGGTTTGGTAAGCGCCGCCCAATATTCGGCTCTTAATAGAAAGCAGGTAGTACCGTCTATTGTCATACAGATATACCTGACTAAGACCTGACATTTCAGCAGATTTAATAGTGGCAAAAGTTCCAATAGTTAGGACACACACAATTGATGAGACAAACATTCTGACGGCTACCCATGAATGATAGCTAGCTGAGGATAAAACAACATAGATGAAACAACAGATTTAAGATTGCGTGAATGTGACTTAAGTTTGGGTTCGGCAAGAAGAGACGCATGAGAGGAAGAGTACGGTGTGCATACAAGCGTGCTACAGGAACTATCACCATCTACACATCACGACACTGGCTGCCGGAGGCGAAGCAACTATGGGCTTTCTCCGTGTGCCCCGGTGTCGATCCTTAAATCAATCAGTCGACCAGCCCCAGACATAACAGTTTAAATTTACATTTCAGACATACTGTTCAGCACTGATAGTGAACGTGCAATATGACGTCGACGTATCACGTGACTTGCGCTAGATTATCCACTACAAAGGGCTTGAGAGTTTGGCCGAGAGCCCTGCAAGGAGCAGGCCACGAGAATGCCAGTGGGAGGCCAGGGGTTTAAGACGTTAGTCCTATGTCCTTTACATGAAGTCGCAATCATCATCTAGCATTTTTGGGCTGTTTGTAATTTTCTAGGCAATGTTACATTCAGCAGTTTGTCACTGCTCTCTGAACGACCGATGCTCACACTATTGTGAAAACACATTGATTGATTGATTGATTGATTGATTGATTTAGGAACCGACATCACAGCATTCGGGGTATTCCCATAAGCGCTCCGTCCCCATCCTCAGAAGCCAGCGAAGAGATCCAATCCCAATAGTTGTGAAAACACATACATGTGCTTAAAGCTGTAAAACATGGTAATGCAAAGGATCCTTTTACAAGCTTAAAGTCGCATCGGGCATATGGTGCGATAGGAAGGGGGAGGAGGAGGAAAGCAATGGTTCTTGTTTAAAAATAGAAATGCAAAAAAAAAAAAAAAAAAAAAAAAAAAAAAATTCGAAGTGCTAACTTACAGTTGGAGGAGATGAACAGTTGTCATGGTCTTACTCTTATCTAAATAATGGTTCGGGTTCATACAGGCAACAATACACTGTTCGCTAGGATATAGAACATTTATTGTATGAAGTGTACAGTTGGCGCAGTGGGTAAACAGACCCGCGCTCTCTTATCTTACATATCACAGATAGTTAAACATCAAACTTATAGTTGTCATACAACAATCTAGCACACTATCTAGCCCTAGTATATCTATCACTATCTATGAGTCCCTCTCAGGCAGGCCCTGTTGTCTCTCTCCAGTCCGTTTGTCCTCTGCCGGTCTCCGCGTGTCCTAACTCGACACGGGCGGTAACTCTGTCCGAGTTCCTCGTGGACCCCGCATTAGGCGGGCCACATCAGTGTCCACGGAATCATGGACTTGGTGACCATCTCTTTCGAGAAGGTTCTAGATTATTCGGGTCCTGCTCGACTCAATGGTTTCCCTTGGGCTGGAATTGCAGCCCTTTACTATATGTGCAAGTGAGGCGGTGACAACAGTCCCTCGGGCATAAAGAAAAACTATTACTACCGAGCCCAAAGAAGAATAAAGACCCGACAGAATCAAATGGCTATCGACCTATCAGTCTAATCAGCTGTGTAGGGAAATTAATGGAACGTATTATTTGTAAGAACAATGAAATATAAGATTATTCTATGGGAGCGTGGTATGGGGACCAGAAACGATAGTGGGAGACCAGCTGATACAGTTTTGTGAAGTTAACAATCTTATTACGGGGGTAAGTTAATAAGTAAGTCACGAATGGCTGTAGAAAAATAATTAAAGATGATAACAATTTGAAACCAGTTTATTTTTATACATACATTGTCCCTTTATTTCTCAACATAATTTCCACCAACATTGATGCACTTATCCCATAGTTTTGTCAGTCCTCCCAAACCGGCTGCATAGAACTGCTTGTTCTGTTTTCATTTACCGGCCATCCCACACAGCTGTGTGACTTACTTATTGACGCGCCCTCGTAACGTTTTCTACCCAGCTATGCACCGCTTTAAGAGACAAACATTTGTCAGCATAAACACTGAAAACCCACCTTGGCGGGAGATATTTCGCGAGTGACGCCGAAGTTTAATGTGAAGTGAAAACGTGGTTTAGAAAACAGAGCACGCAGGTCTATGCAGCAGGTTTGGGAGGACTGATAAAACGATGGGATAAGTGCATCAATGTTGGTGGAAATTATGTTGAGAAATAAAGGGACAATGTATGTATAAAAATAAACTGGTTTCAAGTTGTTATCATATTTAGTTATTTTTCTACAGCCATTTGTGGCTTCCTTATTGACTTCCCCTCGTATTATTTGTATACATTTTTCTAACATGACCTTATGAGACTGTATACGTGGAAAAGCCCTGGAGACAAAACGGGCCCTGGTGACAGAACGGGCCCTGGAGATAGAACGAGGAAACCAAATTTACTAGATTATTATTACAATTAGATGTAAAAAAAACAATGTTAATAATGTCACAACATACCCTTGGAAAAAGTGAACATGCATAGCGCCGAATGTAGATTAAATATCAATACAGGTATAATGTAGAATGTAGTTTAGGAATATCCACACACTAAAAAAAGAAATCTATGACAAATAGCAATGGAGAGTGTTACGCTTCTCCTATCGTTGACAAAGAAAATAGAAATGGCCAAAAAAATTTTCGACAATATGAAATCAGCTATTAACGTCTAGAGAGATTAACAATGCATTAAAAATGAGAAAAATGGTATGTACATTAACACTGCTACATGGCGCAGTACCCTGACAATGAACATGCAATCAGAAAGTCACACAAGAGTACTTAAGATGTGTATATACAAATAATCATGTTATCAAATACAGAGATTATAGTAAAACTGGGAATCTTCTTCTTCTGCGTTCATCCAGAGAGTTTTTTCTGACGTGATTGCGTTGTGCCTGTTTACAGCAGAGCTGCGTTCTTGCGCCGTTAGGCCGACACATCCGACTTCTGCGGGCATTTGTTGACCGGGTTAACCTTCCCGGGGAAACTGGGAATGAAAAGATAGTTATGAAAGAAATAAAAAATAAGGCAAGTGAAATATTTCGGCCACTTTAAAAGACATACCACTCATAAAAACCATACTGGGGGAATCAAGTTGAAGGCAAGCGAGCAATAGGTAGTCAACGATACAAGTGGGAAGATAACATATAGAGACAGATGAACAGCAATCTGACAATCACAGCGAATGACAGACAGTATTGGAAATCCATTGCAGCCAACCTTCAATGTGGAGACGGCATCTGACTGATTAACTGATTATTAATTCAGACTTAATTATTAATTACAGACAGATTAATTACAGACAGAGTGGACGCTCCGTGGCGAAGTGGTCAAGTCGTTTGTCTCGGGCTTCGAAGGTTGTGAGTTCGATTTCGGGCCGCGTCCTTCTGTTCACGAGTGAATTTTTTGGGAGACTCCATTGGGTCGTCGCTGGAGCTACGGAGTTCGAGCCATATGGGATAAAAACCCGGTGCAATGAAGTCAACCCTGTCGACTTTTAAGCGACTTTTTTTTTTAAATTACAGACTAACCTGGAAGAAAAATATACCCTAACTCCACAACAAGCAGGATTCAGAAAGTACAGATCCAATGAAGATCACAGAACCTACTAGCTCAGAAAATATAAGATATCTTTGAAGAGAAAAGGCACACATTAGCAATCTGGGTAGATTTAGAAAATAGCATTTCATAAAGTATCGAAGGAAGAAATGAAATTAAAATAGCGAAAAACGCAGGTGTGTGTGGGGAAACGTATAGATGGATCAGCCGCTACCTTGAGAACAGAACTGCCATGACATAAGTACAAAGACAAATCCGTGCGGAAATGTAGTAACAAGGTGTCCCATAAGAAAAGGCCCCTGCCAAAGTTTACACCTCCTTCTATGCACACGACTTAGCAATGCGGACTTCTGAAGGATATATTAAAAGCCCTATTACTGCAAGAGGTATGATCAAAAACATAGCTAGTGAAGATAAGTGAAGAGAAAACTTACATGCACGGTTTTCTCCCTCTCAAATAAATTACAACGAACTAAGATATTGCTGAATGGAAATGGTATGCCAGGAAGAAAGCCCAAAATATCTAGGTGTCACCTTTGATCGTCGCCTGACATGGAAAACATAGGTTGAGACAAATCGAACAAATACAAGGCAGCGAATGGCGATCATGAAAAATATTGCTTGGGAAAAAGCAGCTAAGTCTCACTTTAACAAAATAATCAAAGCCAAAAATCATGGAATGCTAATCATAACTGGAAGCATAAAAATAACACCTATTAATAAATTGTAAAAGATCTCATTCTACAATATACAAGACAGAAGGGATGGCTAGACCAGCAGCAAGCAGAACAATGTAAAAGACTGATAGACCATCCCATGTACCAGAAGATTAATAGTCTTGATAAAAGACGATAAAAGTGAGACAACTTTGTAGCGTACGCGCGCGCGCGCACACACACACACACAGAAAAGAATTATTTTTTTTTAAGTTGCAGTCAACACTAGCATTTTACTGCCGTTGTTGATGTCTTGGCAAGTTTTACGTTCAGTAGTTTGCCATTGCTTTCTGAACGACCGGCTTCTATACCAACACGTTTAAACCAGCGAGACACGATCTGCTGTCAAATTGGTCACCGCTGTGCTTCGAACGCGGGTAAGAGGCATTACGAATCGCGTCCGCAAGGACAGATACAATACACAGCATTTCAACAGCTAAACCCATTAATAACGGAAATAGGCTTCCAGTTTGGAGATATCAGCGCTATCTAAGATGATAGACAGCATTCCTGGTATTGAGAACATTCAGAAAGAATTACGAGAGAAGAAAAACAATAATAAACTGCATAGAACATCCCCCAAACAGCAAGTTTAGACAGATCAGCAAAAAAACAAGAGATTTAACAGAAGAAATTATGGAACCAAGTGGAACTCAAAGTATCCAGGTCACCAGAAAGATGACGCATGTTGCCAACTCAACCGAAAAGAACATGTTACAATCTTCAGACTTCGGACAGGTCACAACAGACTGAAATACCACACGTTTAATCAACCAAAGATAGGAGGCACTGATAAGTGAACTGGTATAATGACAGATACACATTTGTTGCAAGAACCAACATATTAAAATTAAGTTGCATGTCCTTCACAGGACGTATCAGTCAACCCCAGCATTTTCGTTGTTCGTGATTCCTGGGCAAATTTTACGTTCAGTAGTTTGCCATTGCTTTCTGAACGACCGGCTCCTATACCTTTTTCCAAAAATCTAGCACCGCTGTGTTTCGAACCCAGGTATACGGGCTCACAAACCGCGTTTGCAAGCCCTTAGCCAAGAGACCGTCATTAAAAAATGTTTTGCGTATCCTTTACAGGACATCGCTGTCAACATCAGCATCTTTCAGCTGACTATTGATTTTTCGGCAAGATTAAGCACAGTAGTTTGCCATAGCTTTCTGAGCGGCCGGCTCATTTATCCCGAAAGTCATCAGCGCGGGTAGAACCGCTTCCAATTCTCGCGCGCTGTAAGACCCTGCATGGATAAACGGGATTACAGAGAAAGTCGTGTAACCCCTCGGCCAGTATGCAGAACAGAAAAATAAAAAGTATTCCGGACTACACCCACTCCATTATAGGACAAACTATGCGGGGATATCTACTAACTTACGTTGACTGCTGCTGTCTTTGTGTTTATTCATAGTAATTCATACTGGCCGCCTCTTGGTGGTAGTTTGCCTATGGACAAGGGGGAGGTGGTCGTGCGCTTGTGGGACCAGGTGGCGAAGGCGGAGGAACAGATTGAGAACCCATATGTGGAAAGAATGAGATTGCGGGGGATCGGCAGGGGTTCTGGAAGAATCTCAAAACTGAGAGGGAAGACCAGGAGAACGTTTAATCAGATAGCGGTGGGAAAGATTAGTAGTATGACTCTTCGCTGGTTGTTGAACGGGGGGAAGGAGCACGTATTGGAATATCCTGAGTGCAGTGATGTCGGTTCTTAACTCAACTCAATTCGTACTGGCCGGTCTCCCAGGCGAAGGAGTTAACGACTCTGTTCGTAATCCCGTATACTCTCGTAAGAAACACAGCTGAGCGAGATTCGGTATGTGAGCCGGTCGTTCAGAAAACAATGGCAAACTACTGAACGTAAAACTTACCAAGACATCAACAGCAGCTGAAAAATGCTGGTGGTGACTGCAATGTCCTATAAAGGATATACGGGGGTTGGGGGGGGGAAGTCATACTGGGGTATCAAGGTGAGCGATGCCATAACCTAAACCAGGCTATGAAAGGAGAGACACAGTTTGCACAACATGAGTTGAAGAAGATGGGGAAAATGTGCAAGACGTTTTTGGTGCAAGCGCGAAAGCGACACAAAAACGTCACTTAGAGATCAGTGAGATATGGCCTGCCGCCCAGTTCGGACGAGGCATGTCTGCTGGAGCATGGCGAACGGTTTGTTACGCCGCTCTTTGTGTGCAGCTGTGTGAATGTCAGATGTCACGTATCTTATATTCCTGTCGAGCTGTTGTGTATCAGAAAGCATGGATGGATTAAAAGCAATTGTCAAGAAGAAAGTCTTCGTGAGATTGTATTCCAGTGCCTGTGTTGGTCTTCTATAAAACAAGGTATCAAGTATCATTCATATTATGTTAAACCCTAGATACATCAATGAGCCCATGTCAATGCACTTCGTGACAAATGGGGATTCGTACCGGTAGTAATAATTATTAACTGAACTCGAGATTTATTATCAATTTATGACATTGTTGCAGTAATCTAACGAATCGAGCCATATACTTGAGAAGGTCAAGGTCGTCATCATAAAAGATCGATTACGTCATTATATATAATTGATTTTGGTGATGTAGTCTCGAACCAAATAGCCAATTCTGAGCAGTACACAAAACATCCCGGAAAGTATCTTATGATTTTGATTCAAGAAACTGTTCAACTAATATTTAATCGCAGTTTGTTTGATGGATCAAGTAAGGAAAATTAACAAATGTCATATTCAGTAACGGAGGAAATGATGTACAAACATTCATACGATAATGAAAACTCAACTGACAAAAATTTGCTTGAATACACAACAAACTGACAGTATTATTTACGCAAGTTCTCAACATGCAATTATAATGATCTACATAAATATGTCAGGTTTCCAACGACACGAATATAAGAACGTTATCTACTATGTCGTCAGAAATTATTGTTGGTTCTGAAGATACAATATTTTGATTACAGTTATCAAAGATTTGAAAAATTGAACTCAGATCACGATACCTTTTGTATTTGATCATATGCAGATTCTATTCGTTTGCACAGATACAGGAAGATTTGATTAACAGAAATTCAATTGACATATAAACTGTGGTAGTCATATGTCAGGGTCTTAAACTTGGCTCGCTAACCTAACACATGTGAGACAGTACAAGTACAACGTGATTTGACTTGAGACTCAACGACACAAAGTTCAATGGATTTATTTACAGATCATATACAATACGATGATCACTACAAGATATACTTTACACTTCAATACACTTACATACACAATACAGCTCACAGTCTATCTCTCAAGATGTCCAGACACTCGACTTTCAGGCACAGAAACCACACAACGCCTTTCTCTCATCATGCGTCCAGTCGAGTCGACGTCCCAGAGCTGTCTGCCTATAGCTCGCAACTTGCCTCCCACCTGAAGTGGCTTCACGAGGCGTGCGTGCGTCTTGCGTCGTCCTTGCCTGACCGCTAGCCGTCTCGTCAGCCAGCAATCTCGCGGGCAGGTAACTACTACTCGCCTGGCGGCGTAACGAAGTTACAACATCCCTGCTGGGGACTAAGTCGCCTGGCGGGCGTAACGATGTCACTGCATCACTGCACTATTCTAGACTCTGACATGCTCCCCCGGCAACTTCATGAAAGATGTCATCTTTCATGTATAATATATGTACATACTGGGTTAATATTTTAACCTTGTCAGAGTCAACCCTTCTGTTGTTATATACATTGGTATCAGAATACATAGAAATACACATCTGCCATAGAAACATATAAGAAATGGAAGTTGTATTCAACGACATGTGATGTTCAACCTTTAACACTTGTCAGGTTTCATCCTCTCGATGGCTGATTACCTCAATTGCACTATTGACCCAGTCAGATCAGTAGTACCAGTTCCAAGCATCTACCTCGCAGCCTCCAAAAAAAAAAACGTAATAATATGGTTCTTGAAACAAAAACCATCTGGCTAGACCGAAATACGGCTTTTACATAAGTCGCATTAAACGCTCAAACCCTGACCTCATTTGGCCAGGAGCTCTTGTGTTGGTCTGCAATGTCGGCAACACTCTGCCATGCCCAGTAGATGGCTACCTGGTGTGTTAACAATCTGGCAGCAACATGGCTATTTTTATACAACACATTACCGTATACATTTCAAATTATGGCCCTTTGTGTAATGATGTAATAACAATTAAACGAAAGGGGAATAATTTCAAAATTTATGACATATAATATTTTACAATAATTATTCTATTTCTTAGCGTCATCGCTTGACGTTTCTTCATACTAACGAGAAAAAGTCGGTAGTATGTTAAAAAAGTTTCGATATACATAATTATAAAATCAAAAAAAATG
>JACEFZ010026664.1:0-96005 GCA_014155875.1 Cepaea nemoralis
AAATGTTTTTTTTCATAAGTTGTTTCTTTGATTGTTACTGGGTGTTTTTACATTCTTATGTGTGGTTTCATTTGAAATAATTATCAGTGGACCTTATCACTATGGAACTACATGCTAGAGAGTCTTATTGAGCCGTTTCGGGTTTACTTATTATATCAGGAGGTCTTTTAGAATTGGGGAATCCATCTCCAATTTCTGTCCTACCCACCACAATGTTCACGCCGTGTTTATTCTAGTTTGCTTTTTACCCAGGTATTCATAATTTAGAATTTTGATATTGTTCTGAAGAAACTGTAGTGTTAGAAATACTGTTTTCCATCAATGACACGAGCCGACCACGCGATAGGGGACGTTGGTTGAAATGTGAACCCAGCCTTCAACACCAGTACGTATGCTACAGCACGCCAGTCAGCTCTGTTGTCAGAAGTGAGACAGGTGTCCAATGTCTGTGTAGAAACAAGACGCGAACACAATCTAGATCCGGCCAGGAAATTATCCGGAATGTAGTCTACTGAAAATAAATGTTCTATAGTTGTCTGAAACAAAAGCCTTCTCAGTGTAGTTTGGTAAATGGCAAGGAGGAACAACTAATTGTTTTTCACAACGGAACATAAACTGCGACAGGGCGCAGCAGAAACCTGTGTGCTATACATCACGTCAAACATCTTTTCGCGAAATCAGCACGCTATCGGTTAAACAGCGCAGGAATGGCACCCGACTGCTTCTCTATAGATATTTTTACCACAATGAAGATTTATTTTAAGGCACAGTTAAAACGCGTCTTGTACAATTAGTGATTTCCAAATCAGCAGCCTGGTATCTGATTTCGGGCGTCATTTACTTACAGATACATATTACCCAATCATACAGTTCATAACATCAAACAAAACCCAATCATTTAAATAATGAAGCAAGGTATGAAAACCAACACAACCGTTACCACAATGAAGCGCTATATTAAACACAGCACAAACATTTACTAATCTAAACACTATACAATTAAGCATAAAACTATAACTATGCTGTCAAATATAATTGTATATATTTATAGTTGTAATAACTGTAAACGGGAGTCGGGTAACGCAGTGGCAACAACGCCCGCCTGCCGGTCCGCTAGTATATAAACATCACCCATAGAGTGTCGCCTGGCCTGTACACATACGGGGCTAGCACCATACACCCATTAGCCTCGTTACATTTACAACGGCCCTTCACTTTTACTTAGTTACTTTTTTTTTAAATGAAAGGAAATTACTTTCACAATAAAGTACTAATAGTAAATACCTCAGATATTAACCCTAACATTCACACAGGTATAGACAGTATAGATCACTACCCAAACATTCACACAGCAAATGACAGTATAACTCACAACCCAAACACCACACAAATATATACAGTATAGATCACAACCCAAACATTCACACAGCAAATGACAGTATAAATCACAACCCAAACACCACACAAATATATACAGTATAGATCACAACCCAAACATTCACACAGCAAATGACAGTATAAATCACAACCCAAACACCACACAAATATATATATAGTATAGATCACAATCCAAACATCACACAGGTATATGCAGTATAGATCACACCCTAAACAATCACACAGCAAATGACAGTATAGATCACAACCCAAACATTCACACAAGTATAGACAGTATAGATCACTACCCAAACATTCACACAAGTATAGACAGTATAGATCACAACAAAAACATTCACACAGGTATAGACAGTATAGATCACTACCCAAATATTCACACAGGTATAGACAGTATAGATTACAACCCAAACATTCACATAGGTATAGACAGTATAGATCACTACCCAAACATTCACACAGGTATAGACAGTATAGATCACTACCCAAACATTCACACAGGTATAGACAGTATAGATTACAACCCAAACATTCACACAGGTATAGACAGTATAGATTACAATCCAAAACATTCACACAGGTATAGACAGTATAGATCACTACCCAAATATTCACACAGGTATACACAGTATAGATCACAACCCAAATATTCACACAGGTATACACAGTATAGATCACAACCCAAATATTCACACAGGTATATACAGTATAGATCACAACCCAAATATTCACACAGGTATAGACAGTATAGATCACTACCCAAATATTCACACAGGTATACGCAGTATAGATCACAACCCAAATATTCACACAGGTATATACAGTATAGATCACAACCCAAATATTCACACAGGTATACACAGTATAGATCACAACCCAAATATTCACACAGGTATACACAGTATAGATCACTACCCAAACATTCACACAGGTATAGACAGTATAGATCACAACCTAAACATTCACACGGGTATAGACAGTATAGATCACTACCCAAACATTCACACAGGTATAGACAGTATAGATCACCACCCAAACATTCACATAAGTATAGACAGTATAGATTACAATCCAAATATTCACACAGGTATATACAGTATAGATCACAACCCAAATATTCACACAGGTATAGACAGTATAGATAACTACCCAAATATTCACACAGGTATACACAGTATAGATCACAACCCAAATATTCACACAGGTATATACAGTATAGATCACAACCCAAATATTCACACAGGTATAGACAGTATAGATCACTACCCAAACATTCACACAGGTATAGACAGTATAGATCACAACCTAAACATTCACACGGGTATAGACAGTATAGATCACTACCCAAACATTCACACACATATAGACAGTATAGATCACATCCCAAACATTCACACTGGTATAGACAGTATAGATCACTACCCAAACAATCACACAAGTATAGACAGTATAGATTACAATCCAAAACATTCACACAGGTATATACAGTATAGATCACCATCCAAATATTCACACAAGTATAGACAGTATAGATCACCACCCAAACATTCACACAAGTATAGACAGTATAGATCACTACCCAAACATTCACATAGGTATATACAGTATAGATCACAACCCAAACATTCACACAGGTATATACAGTATTGATCACCACCCAAACATTCACATAGATATATATAGTATATATTACAATCCAAAACATTCACACAGGTATAGACAGTATAGATCACTACCCAAACATTCACATAGGTATAGACAGTATAGATCACCACCCAAACATTCACACAGGTATAGACAGTATGGGTATACCTGTGTGAATACAGGTATAGACAGTATAGATTACAACCCAAACATTCACACAGGTATAGACAGTATAGATTACAACCCAAACATTCACACAGGTATAGACAGTATAGATCACTACCCAAACATTCACATAGGTATAGACAGTATAGATCACCACCCAAACATTCACACAGGTATAGACAGTATAGATCACTACCCAAATATTCACACAGGTATACACAGTATAGATCACAACCCAAACATTCACACAGGTATAGACAGTATATATCACTACCCAAATATTCACACAGGTATACACAGTATAGATCACAACCCAAATATTCAAACAAGTATAGACAGTATAGATCACAACCCAAATATTCACACAGGTATAGACAGTATAGATCACTACCCAAACATTCACACAGGTATAGACAGTATAGATTACAACCCAAACATTCACACAGGTATAGACAGTATAGATTACAACCTAAACATTCACATGGGTATAGACAGTATAGATCACTACCCAAACATTCACACAAGTATAGACAGTATAGATCACATCCCAAACATTCACACTGGTATAGACAGTATAGATCACTACCCAAACAATCACACAGGTATAGACAGTATAGATTACAATCCAAAACATTCACACAGGTATATACAGTATAGATCACCATCCAAATATTCCAACAGGTATAGACAGTATAGATCACCATCCAAACATTCACACAGTATAGACAGTATAGATCACTACCCAAACATTCACATAGGTATATACAGTATAGATCACAACCCAAACATTCACACAGGTATATACAGTATTGATCACCACCCAAACATTCACACAAGTATAGACAGTATAGATCACTAACCAAACATTCACATCGGTATATACAGTATATATTACAATCCAAAACATTCACACAGGTATAGACAGTATAGATCACTACCCAAACATTCACATAGGTATAGACAGTATAGATCACCACCCAAACATTCACACAGGTATAGACAGTATATATCACTACCCAAATATTCACACAGGTATACACAGTATAGATCACAACCCAAATATTCACACAGGTATACACAGTATATATCACTACCCAAATATTCACACAGGTATACACAGTATAGATCACAACCCAAATATTCACACAGGTATATACAGTATAGATCACTACCTAAACATTCACACAGGTATAGACAGTATAGATTACAACCCAAATATTCACACAGGTATAGACAGTATAGATTACAACCCAAACATTCACACAGGTATAGACAGTATAGATTACAACCCAAATATTCACACAGGTATACACAGTATACATCACTACCCAAATATTCACACAGGTATACACAGTATAGATCACAACCCAAATATTCACACAGGTATATACAGTATAGATCACAACCCAAATATTCACACAGGTATAGACAGTATAGATTACAACCCAAACATTCACACAGGTATAGACAGTATAGATCACCACCCAAACATTCACACAGGTATAGACAGTATAGATTACAACCTAAACATTCACACGGGTATAGACAGTAAATGTAACAGTGAGGGATTCTAGGTTAGGAGTAAAGAGTTAAGGAATGCTGCGCATTCCTTGACTAGGGGGAAAACCATAGTGAACGTGTGTGCACGAATGAAGAAGTGTATCTAGGAACACACACACGTCACTGATTTTAGATTAGATTTGACTGGGGACCAACGAGACGAGATGTAAACACCACGAAGGGAGTCTCCATCATATGCGCTGAGATAGAATGTTTCATCAATAAAATACTTTCTTACAACGCGAAGACTGACTTGTCTGATACTATATGATCACGATCATAGCCTTTGTGTGTAGCACTGTCACACGAGGCTGATTTTGGTGCCTTTGACCTACGAAACATGGGAGGTCGCGGAGAGAGAATACCGCCATAGTTATGTCGGGCATGTCCGGGAAGTAAATAATTTGAAAAAACAACAGATGAAAGCTGACTGTTGGTAGCTGTTCTGGGTTTGCACTAGATTCCTGATTAAGAAGGAGATCCAATTTCAAGGTCAGCGCTAAAGAAAGGTTTGATTGATACTTATATTTTTTTGAAAGACTGATGTTTTTACGTGATTATGAAATTAACTGGAGAATTGATCAACGCAAAATGCTATATTGAGATCAAGTAATGCCGGTTCTGCATCAAAAATCATTATGAGTTTTAACCCGTGGGACTGTTAAAGGTGAACTCAAGGTTATGGTACGAATTCCAGAATTATGAAATCAAGGTCTGCAATACTTTATACTTTCAACTATTTAAATTGACCATGGCGAGAGTTCCACATGAAAATGAGAGACTAGATAGCGTCAGCTTTAAGTTCAATTGTTGCTGACTGAATTACGTTTGATATATATGAAAATCACAGATTACAACTAGAAAGTGAGTTTTTTTTTGCTGAAGTCGTGAGCAGTTGTCGGTTGCGTGGAGGTGACTTTGCTTGAGGAAAGGAAGTCCAACGCATACAGTTAATCGAGCAGGTATTCAAAGTCTTATAGCGAGCGTGATATCGAGCGTGAGCAACCTCAGGAAATATTTGGGAAGATTTGAATTCGACTTCGATTAAATTAGAAAGGAAAGAAATCCAGAAGCTCTTCGTTGTTCTGATCATTTTAACGAGCTTGATTAGAGCATATTTTTATGTGGTGTAGGTATTCTGAATCAGGAGGTCATTTAAATTCTTTTATCAAAATTCAGGGTTGAAACAAGAATATTTCTTCGGCAGGATCTTCGATTGGAGGATTTAGTTAACTTAATTAGATAATATTAGAGTAATTAACAGATTATGTATTGTTGCTGGGTTTGAAATCAATATTGTTGAAATAATTGTATATTGCTTGATAATTATAAATTTTAGGATGGAATCCCAAGATTTTTCACAGGTACTCACTGGAGTTGGCGGGGCAATATCAAGGTTGGATGCGGTGTTAAGACACAGAATATAAGCAATGATGTTGAAAGATTTAGTGGTCAAGCAAATCAGTTTAAGAAATGGATTATTTCCATTGAAAAACATGCATATTTAGTAAATGCTACAGACGCAGAGAAAAAGAACTTGGCATATAGAACAAGTACAAGCCCAGTTTCTGACCATATTAGAAGAAAGTTAGAAGCAGCAGGAGGTGAAACTTGGGAAGAATTCAAAGATGATCTCGCAAGAAAATATGCTGAAATTACTGATCCACAACACGCATTCTCAGTATTGCGACAGACTAGACAAAACAGCACAGAAAGTGTTCAGCTATACAGTGACAGGTTAATCAACTTAGCTGAAGAGTCATTCTTAGGACAGAATGTACGAGCAGAAGAAGTGGAACGGATGTTGGTGGGGATTTTTGTTGATGGGATTAGGTCAGATGGATTGAAATTTAAATTATTAAGAGAAAATCCTGCAAGATTGTCACAAGCGGTAGATATCGCTATACAAGAGGAAAGCTTGAGGAGAAGGTTTAGGCTAAGGGTAGGACGAGAGTTAGGTAGTAGTTCAGAAGATAGAATTGAAGAACCTATGGAAATAGGTCAGTATAGACATGGATGGAGAGGAAGACGAGGAGAAATACAGATGGTGCAAAGAAACGAGAATGTATATAATCAAGATAGAAGAGGACAAGTGAGAAATACTGTAAGAAACGTGGAAGGTAACACAAATAACTCGAATGTGGTTTGTTGGGGATGTCACCAACGTGGGCACATTTTTCGCTTTTGTGGTAACAGAAGTGGCCCATCGATTACGCAAAATGGTAGAGGTGTTCAGACGAGTATACAGAATAGAATGGCAAATGGCAGACCAGCAAATTGGAATTCTGGAGAAATACAGAGAAATTTTAGAAGGTCAGGAAATCAGGGAAATTGGCATCCCGCTTATTGAATAGGATCGGCAGTAAGAGGGAAGATAGTAAGATCCAAAAAGGGCATCAATATATTAAAAACCCAAAGGATGAGTATAATAGAACATTTAGAAATAAAAAACAAGCTGAGGTAAAGCAATTGTCATTAAATATGGTAGATCCTAGCTCATGTATAGTACAGATAGGAAAATATAAAGTTAGAACATTAGTTGATTCGGGAGCACAAGTTAGCGTGATTAAAGAAGCATTTTTATATCGAATGTTAAAAAATTGTAAAATAATTAGAATTCAAGAGAATCTTCATTCGGTAACGGGACAAAAATTAGAAGTGTTAGGACAAACGATGATAAATTTGAAATTAGGAGGGATAAATGTTAGGCATATGTTCCATGTGGTTAAAGATTTAAATAGAAATATGATATTGGGACGAGATTTTTTATTGAAAAATGGGGTGAGACTTTTATTTGATTTGCATAAATTAAAATTCCAAGATGTTTACGTAGATCTAGAAGAAGATATGCATGTGTCGACATTAGTTAGAGTTAAAACAACCATGAATTTAAAACCACAGTCAGTTAATTTGATACAAGCAAGATTGAAGAGAAATCCGTATTATGTAGCAGGAAACATAGTCAGAATCACAGAATTGCAAAATGAAATAATTGATGAGCCAGGTTTAGAAGTTCCGGATGGAATAATAGAATTAGATAAAAGTTTAACATTTCCAGTAATGGTTATTAATAATACAGGTAGGGAAATTAAATTATACAGAGGATGTGTGATAGCAAAGTTAGATCATAACATTAGTGAAATATTGGCAACGAATAGAACAGAAGTGTCGGGAACAAGTTATTTGGAAACTTCTAGTGAAAGGAGAAGTGACAGACGCGGATGCGGAAGAAGAGGGAAAATCGGAATGAATGAATTGATCCATCCATTCGGAGAAAATAAAGTCCATATACATACACTAGACAAAATAACAAGGGAACAAGAATTGCTGTCACAGTTAAAAGCTTCACCGGAAAATAAGGAAGTGTTAGAACAATTTATAAAACAAAATCAAGATGTGTTTGCGGTTAATGATTTGGAATTGGGTAAGACGCGAACAGTTACGATGGAAATAAACACGGGAGATCATCCACCAATTAGTTTAAAACCATACAGAACTCCGTTAAGAAATAGAGAGGTCGTAGAAAAGGCAATAGAAGATATGTTGAAAGCAGGCATAATAACAAGATCAAAATCAGAATGGTCATCTCCGGTGGTAATTGTGGCCAAATCTGATGGTTCGAACAGGTTCTGTTGCGACTACAGGGCGTTAAATAAAATTACTAAAAATGTAGCGTACCCACTGCCAGTAATTGATGATATTTTGGGGCTGCTTAATGGTTCTACATATTTCACAACACTAGACGCTAGGTCAGGATTTTGGTGTATACCGATGTCGAAGGATGCTCAAAATAAAAGTGCCTTTTGTACTCATATGGGTTCGTACGAATTTTTGCGTATGCCATTCGGTCTCAAAAATGCACCATCTCACTATATGTTCTTAATGAATGAAGTACTAGATGGTATGCAAAGTTTTGCCTTAGCATATATTGATGACGTATTGATTTTTACGAAAGGAGATGTAGAGAATCATTTAAAACATGTTAGACTAGTATTTGACAGATTAAGAAGGCATGACGTTAAATTAAAGCTTAGTAAGTGCCAGTTTTAAAGACAGAAACAAAATATTTAGGCTATATAATAAATAGGGAAGGTATTAAACCAGATATGGAAAAAATAAAAGTTATTAAAGAGCTACCTGCTCCTACTAATGTTAAGGAAGTACGTGCTTTTATAGGAACGTGTGCATATTATCGGCGGTTTGTTCCAGCCTTTTCTAGGATAGCAATACCTATTACGAATTTAACGGGAAAATACGCTAGATTTAAGTGGGATGATGAGTGTCAAAAAGCATTTGAACTTTTAAAAGATAGCTTAACGGTGGTACCATTATTAACACATCCAGACCTGAATAAACAACTAATACTATACACAGATGCTTCAGACAATGCAATAGGAGCATGTTTGGTTCAACCATATGAAGGAGAAGAATCTGGAATACCAGGGGTTAAAAATGAAAGACCAATCTATTTCTTGTCTCATAAACTCAGCAAGACTCAAAAGAAATGGCCGATTATTGAGAAGAAGCATATGCTATACACTACGCTCTTCAAAAATTGAATTATTACTTACATAACGCCAATTTCATTATTAGAACTGACCACATGCCATTAAAGTCGATATTAGAAGCACCAATACAAAATAGGAAAATACAAACGTGGGCATTGAATTTACAAGGGTACAATGCTAAGGTTGAATATGTGTCAGGAAAAACATAATACGTGCGCCGATCTTTTGTCTAGGATCCCGTACCCACAGTCATCAGGAAACACGGAAGATGAAGTTGAACCAGAGGTAGATGATCGAAATTGGCAAGTTAATATATTAGATTCTGCCATAATAAATAGGGAAGAATTTGAGAGTTTACCATCGGAGCAAGAGTCGGAAACTAGAACAGAAGACCCACATTTAGAACAGTTTGATATGAAAACAGAACAAGAATTGGATCCGAAAGTAGTACAGATAAAAAAGAAATTGAAAGAAATAGGGGAAAATAGTTTTAAAAGAAAGTTTGTAGAGTTACAAGAAGACAATCAATTATATTATATCAGTGAAAAAGGTGAAGGAGTAAGAAAATATATTCCGAAACATTTAGAACAAGAAGTCTTAAAGGCGTACCACGATAATAATGGTCATTTTGGACGAGATAAGTTAGTGAAGGCTATTAGCAGTAAATATTATTGGCCGAATTTATTCAAAAGCGTATATGAATATGTTGTATTACATGTGGGGTATGCAATGTATATACACGGTTTATAATAGGAGCTGGGTTGAACAGCGTTTAATGGGAGAATATGGGGGGAATGCCAGGTTGAAATTTGGCATTTAACTGCATATTGGAAGAAGAAGACTGTACTTAACAGTTAGGAAGTTTTAGTGGTTGAAGGAAAGGTAAACAGGAAATTGTTGGTCTGAATAATACAAAGGCTGGCAGTTTTGGATTAACATACTTTTTTGATAATAACAATTATTATTGACGGAAACTGAAGATAAATTTTGAAACTTTATTTTTGATAAAGTTTTGAGAATGTATGGGAAGAGAAAGGTGATTACTTCTTACTTTCTTACTTTTTCCTTACTTTTATTGATTTCAGGTGCGCACCTACACAAATCTAATCTAGCTATTTTTTCCTGTCTATCCTAGAATACTGAGAGAGTGAGAATGTGAATAAGGGGGAAATTAAAGGATAAGGGGAATATCTTCAGTTTTGTCAATCATAATTTAGATGGACATTTTAAAGTTAAAAGCGGGTTCGCTTATGGAGACTTTTGTATTGTGGGGAATTTTATGGAGAGTTTTGTAGAAAGTTTTCTAGAGAACTTTATCACGAGTTTTGTAGAGAATTTCGATATTATTATCTCTGGTTAGCAATTGGCTATGAGGAGATAGGAGAATTGAGTTAGGAAATATATGGAATTGTTGTTATTGTAGACTATTGTTAACTAATTAAAGGTTGGGGTTGAGATTTTTTCAAGGAAAAATTCTCTTTGAAGAAGGGGAGGTATTGTAACAGTGAGGGATTCTAGGTTAGGAGTAAAGAGTTAAGGAATGCTGCGCATTCCTTGACTAGGGGGAAAACCATAGTGAACGTGTGTGCACGAATGAAGAAGTGTATCTAGGAACACACACACGTCACTGGTTTTAGATTAGATTTGACTGGGGACCAACGAGACGAGATGTAAACACCACGAAGGGAGTCTCCATCATATGCGCTGAGATAGAATGTTTCATCAATAAAATACTTTCTTACAACGCGAAGACTGACTTGTCTGATACTATATGATCACGATCATAGCCTTTGTGTGTAGCACTGTCACATAAAGATCACTACCCAAACATTCACACAAGTATAGACAGTATAGATCACACCCCAAACATTCACACTGGTATAGACAGTATAGATCACTACCCAAACAATCACACAGGTATAGACAGTATAGATTACAACCCCAAACATTCACACTGGTATAGACAGTATAGATTACAATCCAAAACATTCACACAGGTATAGACAGTATAGATCACCATCCAAATATTCACACAGGTATAGACAGTATAGATCACTACCCAAACATTCACATAGGTATATACAGTATAGATCACAACCCAAACATTCACACAGGTATATACAGTATTGATCACCACCCAAACATTCACACAAGTATAGACAGTATAGATCACTACCCAAACATTCACATCGGTATATACAGTATATATTACAATCCAAAACATTCACACAGGTATAGACAGTATAGATCACTACCCAAACATTCACATAGGTATAGACAGTATAGATCACCACCCAAACATTCACACAGGTATAGACAGTATAGATCACTACCCAAATATTCACACAGGTATACACAGTATAGATCACTACCCAAATATTCACACAGGTATACACAGTATAGATCACAACCCAAATATTCACACAGGTATACACAGTATATATCACTACTCAAATATTCACACAGGTATACACAGAATAGATCACAACCCAAATATTCACACAGGTATATACAGTATAGATCACAACCCAAATATTCACACAGGTATAGACAGTATAGATCACTACCCAAACATTCACACAGGTATAGACAGTATAGATTACAACCCAAATATTCACACAGGTATAGACAGTATAGATTACAACCCAAACATTCACACAGGTATAGACAGTATAGATTACAACCCAAACATTCACACAGGTATAGACAGTATAGATTACAACCCAAATATTCACACAGGTATACACAGTATATATCACTACCCAACTATTCACACAGGTATACACAGTATAGATCACAACACAAATATTCACACAGGTATATACAGTATAGATCACAACCCAAATATTCACACAGGTATAGACAGTATAGATTACAACCCAAACATTCACACAGGTATAGACAGTATATATCACCACCCAAACATTCACATCGGTATAGACAGTATAGATTACAACCCAAACATTCACACAGGTATAGACAGTATAGATCACCACCCAAACATTCACATAGGTATAGACAGTATAGATTACAACCCAAACATTCACACAGGTATAGACAGTATAGATCACAACCCAAACATTCACACAGGTATAGACAGTATAGATTACAACCCAAACATTCACACAGGTATAGACAGTATAGATTACAACCCAAACATTCACACAGGTATAGACAGTATAGATCACCACCCAAACATTCACATAGGTATAGACAGTATAGATTACAACCCAACCATTCACACAGGTATAGACAGTATAGATCACCACCCAAACATTCACATAGGTATAGACAGTATAGATTACAACCCAAACATTCACACAGGTATAGACAGTATAGATCACAACCCAAACATTCACACAGGTATAGACAGTATAGATTACAACCCAAACATTCACACAGGTATAGACAGTATAGATTACAACCAAAACATTCACACAGGTATAGACAGTATAGATTACAACCCAAACATTCACACAGGTATAGACAGTATATATTACAACCCAAACATTCACACAGGTATAATCAATATACACACAACCCAAACATTCACACATCTAAATACGGTATAGATCACAATACAAAAATTCACACAGGTATAGACAATATAGATCACAACCCAAACATCACACAGGTATAGGTAGTATAGAATAGATCACAACCCAAACATTCACACATCTAAATACGTTATAGATCATAATTTAAAAATTCACACAGAGAAAGACAATACAGATCATACTTCAAATATTTACACAGGTAAACGCGGTATATCATAACTCAAACATTTCAATGGTTGAAGTACAGTATAGATATACCTCAAACATTCACACAGCCAAAGAGATCACAACTGTAACATTCACACAGCGAAAGACAGTACAGACTAGAACCAAAACATTCACATCACGCGAGGCACTACAGACCACAACCCAAACATTAGTCACAACCAAAACTCATACACAGTCAATCACATATAACTAAACAAAGCCCCAAAGGTTACATAATGAAGTCTATACTAATCACAACCCAATCACATACACAGCGAGGCACAGAATACAGTACAACACTAAAACGGCAATCCAATCATCAATACGCTTCAGCACTACAATTCCTAGCACAATACATCTGCGAGGCTGGGCGCCGCGGCCTCATATTCCCGCGCATTAATCACGTTCATTTGTCTCTAACTGTTGGCTCATAGTTCACTCAAACTAAACACTCGGCCGGTAACGTCTCACTCACTACACACGGCTAATTTACACCACATTATTACCCAATATTCGAAAATCGAAAAAGATTCGAAAAGAAAAGCCAATCCGTCACTAAGAGTCTAAGACAAACGTGTCCGCCAGTCGACCTAATCCACAAGTGCTGGCACTCCCCCAAAATACTCTTGAACAAAAAGGAAATAAAAACTGCGAGAATTCCGTAGAAGCGGCAACACCTTGTTGTGATAATCACATGCTTCTGGGAAACTTTCCAACACGGCAACTCCAGCTACTGTATTGACGTCTACACGTCTTACCGGCTTCGTTTCTTCGTGTCTACTACAAACTTGCTGGCACCTGCTGGGAAACTAGGTCTGATATTCCAGGTTCACATTCCGCAAGCTCAATAGCATAACACGTGTTCATATCTATGTGTACAGCAACGGGCATAGATGTGTTTCTGCGTTGCCAGAACAATCTCTGGTACTTGTTTTTCAAGACCTTCTTGCCCATGGAAAAGATACGTCTCTGGAGATTAAATCCAGACCATTGTGCTAACGGCTAATGGACTATCCGCTGCGTTATCATGGCATTGTGCACTTGCTATTTTAATATACCAGTATACCAGCCTCTGTACTCATAATTGTAATATACATCCACGCCTATTTACCCGGAATTGTAACATAGAAATATACAAGAGGAAAAAGATGAGATGATATGGGAAATATATATGTACCCTGGTTACAGTATGTGTCTCTAAACTCAAGAGTGTAACACATAAACATATCTATGTGCTGAGTACAGTATCATACGTCTGTGTCTCTGTCATTCATTCATTCAGTAGCATGTCCTTTGCAGAACCTCGCTCCCATAACAACCTTCCGGAAAACCTCTCGATCATAAGCAAGATGTCCCGCGTCCAATACACACATCTGGAGATCATCCGCCACATCCTGCACCCATCTTTTTTTTGGCCTTCCTCTTCCTCTCTTCCCAGGCATATACCCCTCCATTATTGTTCTCTCCAAACTTTCGTGACGTTTCAAGTGACCGAAATATTTCAATTTTCTTTGCTGTATCGTTTTTAATAGCCAACATTCTTCAATATTCAGTTCTTGAAGTATTGATGCATTTGTTCTTTTCTTTACCCAAGATATTCTTAGAACTCGTCTATAACATTTATATTCAAAGGCATTTATGCGCTGTTCAGCTTGTTTAATGTCTCTGTACTCTTCATTAAAAAAAAAAGGTCGTTATTGTCACATATAAACACATGTATGTGCTGGTATAATACGTGGGTGTCTCGGTACTCAGTATTGTAACATATAAACATATTTATACGGTGGTATAATATTTGTGTTGGGAGTCTCAGTGGCGAAGTGGTCTAGCTGTCTGACTCGGGCTCCGAAGGTTGTAGGTTCGATTACGGGCCGCGTCCTTCGATTCACTAGTGCATTTTTTCGGAGACTCCTGAGGGTCGTCGCTGGAGCTACGGAGTTCGTGCTTTGTGCTTCGCTTTCGGCAATTCGCTGGGCGACTTTACTTTTTTTTTACATAATACTTGTGTACCTATCTACTCAGTAGTATAACTATATACATATGTGCTGGACACAGTATACAAAAACACATATACCGTATCTATATCTATAAAACAAAGTGTATGTATATGTGTATGTATATATGTATGTATGTAAATATGTATGTCCTTTATTTGTTCGCGAACGGCCCATCCGATTGAGATGAAATTTTCTACACGCCTTCCTTTCATTCCAGAGCTGTCAACTGTCATAGTTTTTTTTTCTTCTTCCTCCTCCTCCCTCCTCCCCCTCCCAAAATACGTACGTAAATATATGATGATGATGATGAAAGAATCCCCGAACCAAAACGCTAGGGAAAGGGAAGAAAATGACGTGACTACACAGAATCGTCACACGGCAATCATCATCATCAAGTGCCGTGCCGGCTGGCGTAGGCGTTCATGGCTCTCTGTAGATCTCAGTCTTTGTTTTTTTTAATCAACTCTGCTGCTGATATTCCTCCATGCCACGGCAATATCAATAACAATTCATCTTTTTATGTGTAAGGAAGTTATCTACAGTCGTGTAGAAGGGAAGAACTAGACGAGTATGAATTCGGAATGGCGAACTCTCTCCCCCTCTCTTCTCCTCCCTCTACCTCCTCCCTCCACCCTTCTCCTCTTCCTCCTCCCTCTCCCTCCTACCTCCTCCTTCTCCCTCTTCCTCTCCCCTTCTCCTCCATCCTACTCCCTCCGCCTCCTCCCTCATCTTCCCTCCTCCTCCCTCTCCCTCCTCATCCCTCCTCCTCCTGCCTCCCTCCTCCTCCTCCTGCCTCCTTCTCCCTCATCATCCTCCCTCCTCCTTCTCCCTCTTCCCTCTTCCTCCTACCTCCTCCCTCCTCCCTTCTCCTCCTCTTCCTCCTCCCTTTCCTTCCTCCTCCTCCTCCTTCCCCTACCTCTTTCCTCCTCCCTCCTCCTCCCCTTCCACATCTCTTTCCTTCCTCCCCTCCTCATTCTCCCTCCTTCCTCTCCCTCCTTCCTCCTCCTCCTTCCTTCTTCTCCCTCATCCTCCTCCCTCCTCCTTCCTCCTCCTCACTCCTCCCTCCTCCTCCCTCTACCTCCTCCCTCTACCTCCTCCCTCTACCTCCCTCTACCTCCTCCTCCCTTCACATTCCTCCTCCTCCCTCTTCCTCCTCCTCCCTCCTCCTCCTCCTCCCTCTTCCTCCTCCTCCTCCTCATCCCTCCTTCTCCCTCCTCCTCCTTCTTCCTCCCTCCTCCTTCCTCCTCCTCCTCACTCCTCCTCCCTCCTCCTCCTCATTCTACCTCCTCCCTCCTCCTCCCTTCACATTCCTCCTCCTCCCTCTTCCTCCTCCTTCCTCCCTCCTCCTCCTCCCTCCTCCTCATCACTCCTCCTCCCTCCTCCTTCTTCTTCCTCCCTCCTCCTCCTCCTTCCTCCTCCTCCCTCCTCCTCCTCCCTCCTCCTCCTCCCTCCTCCTCCCTCTACCTCCTCCTCCCTCTACCTCCTCCCCCCTCCTCCCTTCACATTCCTCCTCCTCCCTCTTCCTCCTCCTCTCTCCGCCTCCCTCCTCCTCCTCTTCCCTCTACCTCCTCCTCCCTTCACATTCCTCCTCCTCCCTCCTCCTCCTCCCCTCCTCCTCTTCCCTCCTCCTCCTCCTTCTCCCTCTTCCTTCTCCTCCTTCTCCCTCCTCCTCCTCCCTCTTCCTCCTCCCTCTTCCTTCTCCTCCCTCTCCCTCCTCCTTCTCCCTCTTCCTCTCCCCTCCTCCTCCTACCCTCTTCCTCTTCCCCTCCTCCCTCTACCTCCTCCTCCCCTCCTCCTTCCTCCTCCTCCCTCTTCCGCCTCCTCCCTCCTCCTCCTCCTCATCCCTCCTTCTCCCTCATCCTCCTTCTTCCTCCCTCCTCCTCCCTCTCCTCCTCCTCTCTCCTCCTCCTCCCTCCTCCTCCTCCCTCCTCCTCCCTTCACATTCCTCCTCCTCCCTCTTCCTCCTCCTCCCTCCTCCTCTCTCCGCCTCCCTCATCCTCCTCCTCCCTCTACCTCCTCCCTCCTCCCCCCTTCACATTCCTCCTCCTCCCTACTCCTCCTCCTCTTCCCTCCTCCTCCTCCTCCCCCTCCTTCTCCCTCCTCCTTCTCCCTCTCCCTCCTCCCTCTTCCTTCTCCCTCCGCCTCCTCCCTCCTCCTACTCTCTCCTCCTCCTCCCTCCTCCTCCCTCTCCCACCTCCTCCCTCCTCCTCCTGCGTTCTCCTCCTCCCTCCTTCTCCCTCCTCCTCCCTCTTCCTCCTCCCTCCTCCTCGCCTCCTCCTCCACCCTACTCCTCCCTCCTCCTCCCTCCTATTCCTCCCTACTCCTCCTGTCTCCTCCCTCCTCTTCCCTCCTCCACCTCCCTCTTCCTCCTCCCTCCTACATTTACCCAAGACAGACAGACAGTCAGACAGATAGTTGGGAACGGGATCTTATATGACTACTTATATAATTTAAATGAGATGCTCTCCACCATGGGCTGGGCCGGGTCAGACAGACAGGTAGATAGACAGACAGACAGACAGACAGACAGACAGACAGACAGACAGACAGACAGATAAATAGATAGATAGATAGATAGATAGATAGATAGATAGATAGATAGATAGATAGATAGATAGATAGATAGATAGATAGATAGATAGATAGATAGACAAAAAGACAGGGAGGGAGGGATAGACGGAGGGATGGGTCTATTAGACAGACAGACAGACAGACAGAGATAGATAGATAGACAAACAGACAGACAGACAGACAGACAGGGAGGGAGGGAGGGAGGGATGGAGAGACGGAGGGAGAGACGGAGGGACGGGTAGGCAGACAGATAGACAGGGAGGGAGGGAGGGATAGACGAGGGAGAGACAGAGGGATGGGTCTATTTGACAGACAGACAGACAGACAGACAGACAGTCAGACAAGCAGACAGACAGACAGACAGACAGACAGACAGACAGACAGACAGACAGACAGACAGACAGTCGGTAACGGGAACGGGAACTTATATGACTACTTATATGAATTAAATGAGATGCTCCCCACCAAGGTCTGGGCGAAGCCGGGCCGGGTCAGCTAGTAACATATAAATACATCTATGTGTAGGGCACGGTTGCATACTTTCGTGTCTGTACTCGGTATTGTAATATATAAACATATCTGTGTGCTAAGTCCAATATATTTGTGTCCATGTGTCTCGGTGGCAACGTACGGCATAGTTGAAAAAGGTTCCGAAATAGGTCACTACTGTCTCAATGATTTATTCTGCCGTGAAAATGAGCTGTTGTTTTTCTAAAGATGTCAGCAACCTTGGCGAAATAACCACACCAATTATTCTGTAGCGGAAATTATCAAAGTGTATTTTTACAATGTGCGCTTAGCATCGTTGCTGTTGAAAATGTCTTCAACCGAATAGCGTCAAAATGTCAAATCGTGTGTTTTACTTGAAAAGTAACAATCACACACATATTCCTCTCTCCAGAAAGCATATGGTAATTACTCGTACAGTGAAAACATCGCAAGCTTTTGAGAATTTCTATAAACAAGTGGAGAATACGCAGTTGACTTCTGCTGCATTCACTGGCCCAGCGATCCCCAGTTGTCCAGCAGAACCTCAGAACGCACAACCTGGCTGCCCTGGTTGCATGTTCTTTGCAGGACGTTGCGATAAACCCCAAACTACTGACTACCCTGGTATATGTTCCATATTCTTCAGACATAGTACCGCCCGATTTATCTCTGGATCGTTCGCCTCACACCGGCGCACAGTAGGCAGGGGTTCAGGCATACTAACCCCGTGGTCACTGTAACATAACAATTCTGTCCAGCCAGAAACATACTGAAAAACCAAGAAATACAGGGACAAAGGCTGTCTCTATGTTAGGGGGCGATTGAAGTGAACGCGCCTACGTTTTCTAAAACTAACAATTCTCCACCTTGCCCATTCTCCTTGCTGAAAATTGTCAACGACTGGAGTTGTAAACAACAGCTGAGGATAGCTAAGGAGCCAAACATCTGGCGCTTGATCATGGGCGAGAGGGGGGGGGGGGGGGGGGGGGGGGGGGGGGGGGGGGGGGGGGGGGGGGGGGGGGGAGCCCATCCCATAAGATGTTTATCTAAATCAGTGTCACGGAGAATTACCGCTTGGCAAGGACAGGGGGCGACAACCGGGAAAATGATTCCCTTTTGTTTCAGATTATCACCCTTTGCTTCTGCAAGACCTGAAGCTACATCATTACACCCTCTCCACCCCAATTCTCTGAACATCATACCCTCTACTCCTAATCAGGGTGACGTCGTGTTCGCGCAGAAATTGAGCTTTAGCACTGGAAGCGGCAAAGTACTTCCTATTAACATAATATATGTTAATAGGTGAGCTCAACAATTGCCGGCAGAAGTGGTGGGTCAAGGGGAGTCACCAGAGATGAGCTGACGGAACAAGACGTGTTGGCCAGTCGGCTGCTGTTGTTGTGGTGTTGTGTTTTTGTTTAAATTCATAATGGATTTTGGTAAGTTAAAAATCATATGAATAAGATTAGAACTAGTACATCTGAATTTACAGTAGAGTTTCTTTATGAAGTTATAGAGTAATCCTGGGAAAAGAATAGGTGATTATTTCTACAATTTAGGGAGATAGTGACTGAACGTTATTCTGGTTATGTTAATACGATATATGAGAGATGAACTTCACTTCCTCTAGTCATTCAGAGTTTCCATGTGTGGTTACGTTAGGAACTATCATGAGGCTGTTCTATAAGGGGTGTTCATTTGAAATCCGTTCGTGCCGCACAGCACATAATTGCATATGTTGAACATGATCATGTCATAGTCATGTGATAAGTACTGACCAATGAATAAAAGAGCACGTGGTTATCGTCCCATGAAGCATAGTTTCTGTTTCTGACCATTGACAAAGTGGCTGGGTTGATCAAAAAATCCTTCAAAAGAACCTCAAAGAGCGGTGATTCAGTTTCTTTCATTTGAAGGATGTCGACCAGTGGACATTCATCGAAGAATACAGTCAGCATACGGTAACAAATGTGTGTCGAAGACAACAGTGACAGACTGGGCACGAATGTTTCAGAAACGACGTCAGTTCACGACAGATCTTCGACGGCTGGGCCAAGCGCATATTGTTGCAACAGAAGAAAACCATCGTGAAAATTGGTGCAGCAGTACAGATGAACCATTGTTGAAGCATACGCTCGCTAGAGAAAGAATTTGATGTGTCAATTGGGACAATTCAAAACGTCGTTCGTAAGAAATTGCAATATCAGAAGGTGTGTTCACACTGGGTACCACGGATGTTGACCGACCACCAAAAAGAGGAACGCATGGGATGGTGTTTGAACCACTTGCTGCGTTACAGGGTGGAGGGTGATGCATTTCTCTTCCGCATAGTGGCAGGCAATGAATCATGGTCTCACCAGTTTGAGCCAAGCAGCAAAAATGAGAGAGCATGCAATGGAAGCATGCTGGATCACCAAAAGCCAAAAAATTCAAGTTACAGGTTTCCACTAGTAAGGTTATGCTGAGCGCATTTTATTTTAACCATGAAGAGCTATTGTTGGCCGACTTTAAAGAACCTGGTGTCAACATCAGTTCTACTCACTACTTGCAAACACTAGACAAGCTGCAAAAAGCCATCAAGAATAAATGACCCGGCATGTTTTCTTGCGGTGTAATTTTGTTGCATGATAATGCTCGTCCACATGTCGCAAAGATTGTGCAGGAAGCATTAGCAAGGAAAAAGTGGGCAATTCTGCAACATCCAGCCTATAGTTCTGATTTGTCACCATGTGATTTTCATTTGTTCGGACCTCTAAAAGAAAGCTCTCAATGGGCAATGATTTCACACAGATGCAGACGTAATAAACGCGGTAAACACTTGGTTCAGTGAGCAACCACAATCCCTTTTAGCGGACGGCATTCGCCGCCTACCTAAGCAACGGGATGCTTGCCTGAATGCCTACGGCGACTTCTTCTGACCAACCCATGGTGCATAATTCATTCAAAATGAATGCTTTGTTTAATTCTCATGTTAATGTTTCTCATGCATTTGTAATAAAGCCATTGGAATGGGTGTCTAATGAACGTCCCTAATATAATATAACCTGTAGTTTTTATAGATGACACTTTCCTGGAAATCTTTTACAATTTCTTTGTCTCTACATTCGGAGGAGATTATGTTTCTTTATATGTGTATTCATATATGGAGAATTAATAGTGAATTTATTTATAAATGTATGCATGAATATGAGGTTACCTATACATTTATACGGGAAAGAGGAGCACTACCAAGATGCAGTAGTTGCATCACCCTTGCAGGTGTCCACCAGATATTCTCGGCGCTAGAGCCTTGAAAGAACGAGAATGATTCACCTCCATAAGGCAGGAGTGAGAGAGTCATATCATGTCAAGATAAAGGAGGAAGAACTGCATCAGATGTTGGAGAGATGAGGCCCAACGGGACCAGATCGGACTTACCTGCCCTTATGTAAACATCCCTTCACCTTCCCTGTCTCTCTCTCTTTCATTTTTGTTGTTGTTGTTTGGTGATTGTTGTTTTTTTTTCCATTGTTTCTGTGGGTGTGGCTATATTGTTTGGCACATATTGTCTACAGGGAATGGTGGTTTCTTCATTGAGCTGAAACGGTTGTTATTTGGCTGAAACTGCAGTATATTCCAGAATGCTGTATATTACCTACAAGAGAGTCAGGTTATTAATGAAAGATGACTGGGATTCGCTTTGTCATTGTGTCAGGAGTGAAGTCCCCATAAGCCTCGACTTCTCAATTTGCACAGCGTCCTCAGCATATGACAACTAGCTAACCACCATGTTGGTATCCTGTTTTTTATTGAGTGCAGTGCCAACCAAGGAAATACTCATTATATCAAAGCTGACATCTTTAAGGCCCAGACCCTATAGACTTTCAAAATTAATCGTCCGTGTGTGGTGATGGACTGTATAACTTTAGTAACTTTAGTAGTGAATAATGAACTGTTTATCTTTAGTAGTCCGTATGCTATAAGGTACTATTGATAATTAAGCTGCGGTGTTAATATAAAATACATTTTTAAAGATATGGTTCCAGTGGACTCATAATTAGAAATCATTTATGGGTTTACAATATTTTTCTTGTGTGTAATAATTTTTAAGTTGTGTATTGCCATATGTCACTCTTGCATACACACAGGAACCCTCCCCCTTTTGTTATCCCAATAGACTGTTATAATTTCTCAACCAGATTTGTTTCTTTGATTGTTAATGGGTGTTTTACATTCATATATTTGTTTTCATGTGTAATAAGTTCAAATGGACATCATCAATGTGGAGCTATTTGTGGCAAGACAATCACCAGGACTTTCAGATTGCCCAGAGTGAGTGTCCTCTCTGAAGTTCGGTAGCTTTCTTGTGCTCCATTGGCCTTCTTTGAGAACACCTAACTATATAATCTGTCTCCACCCCTAGGGATTCTTATTGGGCCATTTCGGGTTTTCTTATATCCGGGAGTCTTTTAGAATTAGGGAATCCCTCTCCAATGTCTCTTCTACACGCCACATTCACCACTGTGATAATGCAGGCGTGAAAAGCGCCCAGCAATTTCTCAAACAGTTGTATAAACGGTGGGGGAAAGGTCGCAGTTGACGCATGCAACTATTTACAAACAAATGTGGTGTCAATAACCGTACCGTTACTTATTTGTAAACAATAAATAAATTCTCTGGAACATTCTGAAGCTATTCGTGCCTGGAGGTGTGGTATACTACCAGATAGACATCCTGGGATCCTGAAGTTGTGGATAGAAGGCCTAGCTTCCCGGTTAGAGACAAGGACCTAAGAGGGCCCGTGTGCATGTAGAAAACGCTGATCACTCAACAGCTACATATCAAAGAGCAGAGTGATAGGTGGTTGCCCGGGCAACATTTCAAACTGGGAAAACCTGCCCACTAAAAGATCTGATAACACATGTGAATCCTGGCCAACGCTCAGTAGTTCGTGACCTGTGCTAAGAACCTCCAGGTGTTACCTACGGGAAGAGACTGGAGCTCTTACTGGGATACTAATTTAAGATACAAGGTAAAATCAAGGTACTCCATTAGAAAGAGGCAGTCATCCTTTTTATTTATTTTGTGTGTTTTTCCCCTCCCCCCCCCCCCCCACACACACACACACACACACATTATGAGAAGACTAAACTGGGACATATTGTGACAACTGGAAAGATTAGTGGATATGCAGATAGACAAAGACAAAGAGAGAACAGTCTCGTGTCATGGCACGCGAGGGTGTCAACGCACAAACCTATGCACGCTGTTGGGGAAGACAAGATGTGGAGACGCATGATCGCCCTCGCCAGTTGGCCAGGCACTTGATGATGATAACAGGTAATACCACAGCAAATACTACCTTTGGGGTGTAAGTGTTAGACCTTCACATATTCTAGCCCACGGCATACGAAGTGTGGTGGCTAATTCCCTTCCTGGCCGCTATTCCTTCACTCTCTACTCCCAGAACATGTAGACAATTGTCTGATTCACGTGTGTGAGGCTGGGTCGAGCCCAGACCCCACTGGTGGGAGACAATCATCCTGCCTCTGCTGGGCACTGAGCCCGGGCCACATTTTGACAGGCAAGTGGTGCGCAATATAGATGATCCATAACGAAACTGAATATGTTTCCGTTTGTAAGTATGGTCAGCAGTGCAACGTGTATCTGCGCTGTCTGTCCGTCACTTTAACATGGCACGATCTACACATTGATTTATATGAGTTTATGTCTTTTTTATTTTTAGTCCATAGTTTTATTACGAAACATTTTAACGTGCTTAAACTGTCTCTACTGACCGCTGCGTATTGCACAATCAGCCCAGTGCACTTACTATATAGTGTGTTTACTTTTGTCTGCCCCAATATAAAATTCCATATCTCAATAACCAACTGAAGGAAAATGATGAGATTTAGCAAATAACCTTATCATTATGTCCACCCAACAAAAAAAATTTTGTTCTGGAGATTTTACAGCAGATTTCAAAGTTTGTTTATATGTGGTATATAATTTACGGGTCAGAGATGAAGTTCATAATTATAAATGTTTTACAGCTTAGCCAGACAATCAGTGTTCAATGTTGAATATTTTACGTGTTTCATGGGATTGGCCTTATGCCAAGAACCCCGCGTTGGTTAAACTGAGACTGTTCAGAGGTGTCTCAAAATGTGGGTTATTTCATGAAACCTGATTAATATGTTTTTTTTTTTTTAAATGTTACCACTTATCGCTAACATTGAAATGTGTGAATATTTTTCAATGGGATTGAATGCGAAATTGTGTATACACTTCAAAGCATCGCTATGAAGTTGTACACATATTTTTGTCAAGAAGCTGACCGCAGGAAACTGTTTTATACTATTACAAATTCCGAAAAAAGAACAGTGCATGCATTGGGTTTGAGTAAACGGTCATTTCGTCGATGGGTGCAAGAATCTGGAATTAAACCACCACGCAATAACCAAACGGTAGGTAGAAAGGTTACTGTAGACAGCTTTGACAAAGATGTCATAAGGCGAGCTATTATAAAAATGCTTTAAAAAGTCGCTTAAAAGTCGAACAGGGTCGACTTCATTGCACCGGGTTCTATCCCATATGGCTCGGTCTCTTTCCGCAGCGCGGAAAGCATTGCACAAAGCACGAACTCCGCAGCTCTAGCGACGACCCACAGAATCTCCAAAAAATTTAACTCGTGAACCGAAGGATGCAGCCCGGAATCGAACCCATGACCTTTGGAGCCCGAGTCAAATGGCTTGACCACTTCACCACGGATACTCCTAAAATTATAAAAATTTTGGATTTTATATCCAGGATTATCCAGCATTATAAAAATGCTGAATGCCAAAGAAACAGTGACTGTAAGAAAACTTAGGGTTTGGTCGAGAAAGAACAATAACATAGAGCTATCCAAAATAACTTTGTGGAAAATTATAAGGACATTATCTTCACTTTTAGAAAGTAAAAGGGCGGTAGAAATATTCTTTGCGAGAAACCGCATTAAGGAGCCACGAGAAGCAGATACCTACGTGAAATAAGGGAAATGCGGAAAGAAAATTATGGCATAGTGTGTTTGGATGAAATGTGGATCAATGCGCACCACACAAGTGATAAGGAATGGACAATCAGTGGATGGACAGATAAAGCGATATGTGCCCAGTAGTATAGGACAGCTTTTGGTCATGGACCATGCTGGTAACACGCATAATGGCTTACAACAGAATGCTGGGCTCATGTTCGTATCAAAGCATACAGACAATATGGATTATCATAATAAGATGAATGGTAATGTATTTAGAGATTGGCTCGAGAATACTGTGCTTCCATCCCTCGTGTCGTGTCCAATTATGGACAATGCATGATATCAATGTTGTTGCCCAAGAAGATAAAATACCTACAGCATAGAGCACAAATGGAGCAATAAAGATATGGCTCCGAATGGAAAACATACCATTTCCAGAAACGTATTTCTAGCTAGAATTGTTGTCCCTTGTAAAACAGACGCCAAAAAGCAAGACATATCAAATCGACAAGTTGATAAAAGAGCATCGTCATGGGTGCTTGAGACTTCCACCATACCATTCTCATTTTAACCCTATAGAACTTGTGTGGGCTAAAATTAAAGGACAGGTGGCAGCTGACAATACTATATTCAAATTGTCTGACGTCAAGATACTAATCCAGTCCGCGCTATTAAATATTGATAAAAGTTACTAGAAAATGTGAGGACCATGTGTTGAAAGAGGAAGAGGATTATTGGAGAAAGGATGGATTGAATTTTATGCAACCGAGAGCAGTCATCAACCTACTGGAATCGTCCGACACAGATTAAGGTCTGAGCAGATCACAGACCTTAATCCACGTGCACACCAACTGGGATATTTTGCTATAAATATTCAGAAGAATTGCAGGCCCTAAACATTACAGCATCGGCATACAATACAACTTGTTAGTGGCAATTCCGTGAGCCCTCAACGGTGACAAACAACTGACATTGAAAAAACAAAAAGCTCTAGACGCATCGAATACCAACCGAAGAGTAATATTGCGGTGGGAACTGACATATTGTGGCATAACAAGAAACGTGAGAAGAAACACGTTGCCAAATAAGGGGACAACACACGAACATACGAATCATTCTATAAACTTCAATGATAAGAGGACCAACATCTTGACCGTTAAGAATGAAGCCCACTACAGAGACATTCACAGCTATATTCGTCGTGCAAAACATGTAATCATGTTCCGTCTCAGCAGAGCAGACAATGCACCCACTCCCATACGAATCCGGATACGCCCTGTGTTTGTCATCCGAACTGGCGTGGGCATTGGCATTACTGTAAAACAAGTATGTTAGCGAGAAATCACTAGTTTTTCATTAAAACATCAAAGAAATGTCGCTTTTCATGATTTAAGTTGCTTTTGGACCTATCAAAGACATATTCCTTGGGTGGGGGTAAATTTAAGACGGCAGAAAAAATGTCATAATGATGCAACAGACAGTCTTCAAAATAATTGATCGTGAATGACGGCATTCATTTCTGGACATACTGTAGTAGTAGCAACTTTTATGGTGCGTTCACAAATGTTTGCCACAGTATAAACATCCATAACTCAGTAACCAAGTGAGGGTGGAAATGATGAGATTTAGCATATAACCTTATCATTATTGTAGTTAGTTAGTTGCATATCCTTTACAGGACATTGCAGTCAACACCAGCATGTTTTGCTGTTTTGATATCTTGGCAAGTTTACGTTCAGTAGTTTCCATTGCTTTCTGAACGACCGGCATTCATACCATTTCATAAAAAACCAAAGTAAGGCGGTCTGCTGCCAAATCGCCCGTTACTAAATTTACCTTCCATTTTTTTAAGTATACTGTGTAGGGGTGGGGGGAATTTATAGGGAGGAAATATGAAAGGGGGAATGACATTCTGAACATATGGTGAAGGGGTGTATAGGCCAAAAAAAGGTTGAGCACCACTGCTCTACGTGATACCAGCTCCCGCAAGTTATATTACCAATATTCTTCTTGTAGTCCTGTATTGCATCTTGTTTTCCTATTCAGCTTCAAAAGAAAGGACTGCATGCGCGCATTCCTTTATTCTTAGAAAGAGCATGATGTGTCAAATTGTTCATTTCCCTGGCGTATAAGTTCTTACTTTAGCTGTTCTAATCCTCTCTTCAAGAACCACTCCTCGTGTGTCAGTAAGTACTTCCTGTAACTGGTTCCAACGTATGGAATCTTAACAAATATCCAGCCCGACCAATGATGTACGTGTGGCCTCTCACACATGGTGAAGTCAGTGGTAGATGTGTGTGTGTAGATGAGCAGCTCGGAGTGGGCCGCAAGTGAGAACATAGAACATTCAACGTCCGATCTGAGCAGGGTGAAGGTCAACACCTGCAGGCTACAGCTACAGGATGTGAGGCGATCCACGGCATATATATATGTGTGTGTGTGTGTGAATGGGTGTGTGTTCGGGTGTGTGTGTACTGGTGTGTGTGTGTGTGTGTGTGTACTGGTGTGTGTATGTGTGTGCGTGTACGGGTGTGCGTGTACTGGTGTGTGTACGTGTACTGGTGTGTGTGTGTGTGTGTGTGTGTTCGCGCGCCAGGGTACACGCCATCAGGTCACCTGGGTATACGGTCAGTAAAGGAGCCGTGTTTGTGTCTGAGGGCATACTGGGTATATGGTGCTGGACCCATATTTGATAGACCCACCGGCTCTCGCTGGGTCACGTGGTCAGTACCACACCGGCCGCTTGGACTTCCCAAGACATGTTCAGGTACATATGTCCAGGTATATATGTCCAGGTCTATATGTTATGTGCGGTCCACCTATCACTGTCAGCATACTTCTCTGCTCACAGTGTCCTGAACATTCGTCTCTGTCCATGATATTCTCAACATTTTTCTATGTCCATGACATGATATTCTCAACATTCTTCTCCGTCCATGATATTCTCAACATTCTTCTATGTCCATGATATTCTCAACATTCTTCTATGTCCATGATATTCTCAACATTCTTCTATGTCTGTGATATTCTCAACATTCTTCTCTGTCCATGATATTCTCAACATTCTTCTATGTCCATGATATTCTCAACATTCTTCTCTGTCCATGATATTCTCAACATTCTTCTATGTCCATGATATTCTCAACATTCTTCTGTGTCTATGATATTCTCAACATTCGTCTCCGTCCATGATATTCTCAACATTCTTCTATGTCTACCACGTCCTGGATATTCTTTTCGGTTCATAGTATTTACATCATTCTTCACTGTAGCGATTCACTATCTGAAATAACAACACAATATTATAGACCCGACCCACGGGTTTAGCGGAATGCGGCACATTGATACCCGTATTGTGTCCCCTTCTATTGTATGTTCGTGACAAAATAGTGTTCACATCTCAAACAAGTTTCGGTCCAGTTTCACGTCTGTTAGCAAACAGCCCATTAGCACAAATAGCAGATTTCACGTCTGTTGGCACACGTCTCACTGGCACAAACAGAAGATCCCATCTCAAAACCTCCCTCTCGCACCTTTCAAGTCTTAGTTAATAATTGCCAAAGTAAATTAATCCCGATCTGGGACTAGTTTTCGTCTGAATCGTTTGGGCGACACATGTTTATTAGTAATAATTATTAGCGTCAGATTTTGCTAACCCCACACTCTGTGCTGTGATTTTGCTCTCGATTTTTCCTGGCAAATTTGGTGCAGTATTTCTAGCATCTACTTCGATTGATTGATGGACTGATAGTATTCAGGGGCGATCTGAACTGCACTGTATAAATATCGAGTATAAATGGACTAGTATGTCCCGAAAAGAATGCCTTAATTCACGATCAATTTTTGTGAAAACTGTCTGTTGCATTGTTATGAATTTTTTCCTGCCGTTTTATATTTACCCTCACCCAAGGAATATGTCTTTGATAGGTCCAAAGGCAACTTAAATCATGAAAAGCAGGTGACATTAAAGGAAAAACTAGTGAATTCACGCTAACAAACTTGTTTTACAGAAATGCCCGTCAATTCGGGTGACGACACAAGGCGTATCCAGATTCTTATGGGAGTGGGTGCAATGTCTACTCTGCTGAGACGGAACATGATTACCTGTGTTGCACGATGAATACAGTTGTGAATGTCTCTGTAGTGGGCTTCCTTCTCAACGGCCAAGATGTTGATCCTCTTTTCACTGAAGTTTATAGATTGATTCGTATGTTCGTGTAATTTCCCATCATTTTACAACGTGTTTGTTCTCGCATTTCTTGTCATGCCACAATATGTCAGTTTCCACCACAATATTACTCTTCTGTTGGTATTCAATGTGTTTAGTGTTTGTTTGTTTTTTCTATGTCAGTTTGTCACCGTTGAGAGCTTGCGGAACTGAAAATTCATCACTGTGGAATACAAACTGTTGCGATCTGCCCAGTCCTTAATCTGTGTCGGATGATTCCAGTAGGTTGATGACTGCTCTCGGTTGCGAAAAATTCAATACATCTTTTCTCCAATAGTCATCTTCCTCTTTCAACACATGGTCCTCGCATTGTTTTTACTAACTTTTATCAATATTTAATAGCGTGGACTGGGTTAGTATCTTGACGTCAGACAATTTGAATGTTGCATTGTCAGCTGCCACCTGTCCTTTAATTTTAGCCCACACAAGCTCTATAAAGGTAGAATGAGAATGATACGGCGGAAGTCTCAAGCACCCATGGCCAGCTCTTCTATCAACTTGTCGATTTGATATTTCTTGCTTTTTGGTGTATATTTTACCAGGGGCAACAATTCTAGCCTTATACGTTTCTGAAAATTGTATGTTTTCCCTTCGGAGCCATATCTTTATTGCTTCCTTTGTGCTCGATGCCATAGGTATTTTGTCTTCTTGTGCAAAAACATTGTGATATGATGCATTGTCCATAATTAGACAAGACGGTCTATCTAAAGATGGAAGCACTGTATTCTCGAGCCAATCTCTATATTCGTTACTATTCATCTCATTATGATAATCCTTACTGTATGTATGCCTTGAAACGACCAATGAGTCCAGCATTCTGTAGTAAGCCATTATGCGTACTACCAGCATGGGCCATGACCAAACGCTGTCCTTGTCTACTGGGCACATATCGCTTTATCTTTCCATCCACTGATTGCCATTTCATTTGTGTGGTGCGCATTAATCCAGGCTTCATCCAAATACTCTATGCCATAATTTTTATTGCGCATTTCCCTTATTTCACATAGGTATTTGCTTTTCATGGCTCCTAAATGCGGTTGCTTGCAAAAGATATTTCTACCTCCCTTGTACTTTCTAAACGTGAAGCCAAATGTCCTTATAATTTTCCACAAAGTTGTTTTGGATAGCTCTATGTAATTTTTCTTTCTCAACCAAACCCTAAATTTTCTTACAGCCAGTTTCTTTGGTATGCAGCATTTTTATAATAGCTCGCCTTATGACATCCTTGTCAAAGCTGTCTACAGTTGCCTTTCTACGTACCGTTTGCTTATTGCGTGGTGGTTTCATTCCAGATTCTTGCACCCATCGATGAAATGACCGTTTACTCAAACCCAAAGCATGCACTGCTCTTTTCTCGGGATTTGTAATAGTTAGTGAAACAGTTTCCTGCGATCAGCTTCTTGATAATAATATGTGTACAACTTCATAGCGATGCTTTGTAGTGCAAAAAAATTCACATTGAATCCCATTCAACAATATTCACACATTCAGATGTTAGCGATAAATGGTAAGATTTATAAATATAATCACGTTTCATGAAAGCACCTACATTATTGACGACACTTCTGAACACCCTCGTTCCACTACACGAGGTGTTTGTCATAAGGTCATTCTCATGTACCAATAGAAAATTAACTATTGAGCGCTGATGTTTCTGAGTGAAGGTGTAATACATTTTATAACATGCACTTCATCTCTGACCCGTAAATTATATACCGCACATTTAAAAAAAAACATTGAAATCTACTGTACAATCTCCAGAACAAATTTGTGTGTGTGTGTGTGTCTGTGTGTGTGTGTGTGTGTGTGTGACATAATGATAAGGTTATTTGCTAAATCTCATCATTTTACCTCAGCTGGTTACTGAGATATGGAGTTGTATATGAGGACAACCAAATGTGAATGGACTATAGCACCGGCCAGGGCCTCAGAATGTGCATGCCAGAATCCAAACATCATCATCATGTGCCTGGCCAAACGGCGTAGATGTTCATGTTTCTCCACAGATGTCGGTCCTTGATGTTCTGGATCAAATATATGGGCGATTTCCCCCCATATCACCATCTGTGGCTATTTATATTCATTTCTCTCGATCTGCCTCTGTCTTTCCAGCCGTCGTGATGTTTGCTGTGCATCTTTTCTCATTACCTGGTCAAAGAACGTTGTTTGTCTTTTTGTATAGTTGTACTTTCATTAACTTCTCCCAGGAAATCGTTGTCAGTTACTCCGACAGTCCAAGGTATTCCCAACATCTGACTTAGAAACCACATATATTTGACTGATTTATGTCAGCGATTTTACGACCCAATTTTGATTTCTAACTGCAAAGGGTTCGTTCCTCTGGATTAGGACCCAGCAGTTTTGGGGTGGAAGTAGATGCTCTAAGCATGCCCTTCTCTAAAGCTGGAGTAGCAAGCTTTTGTATAGGTTTTGGAAGCAGATGGAGTATCTTTGCGTGCCTGTCAATTCGGAACAATGTTCCAGCTTCTGTTTAAGGCTGCTTGATGTCTCGGCAAAAGCACTTGCTTCGGAAGACATTTGTGCACCTGAGCTTGCTGAGAACGCCCATGCACGCCACTTGTCAACCGTAAATACCACGCATGGCCTTCTTGGGTGTTTCCATGTATTAGCACTTGGACCCAAACTTACTGAAATACCTCAGAGGTCCGCCTGTACAACTTCAGCATGTATTTGTATAAAGTCTGCTTCCTCTGGACAGATTCAACCCAAGGTCACGGTCTACTTCTACCCATTGGTAGGTTTTCGTTCCAAACAATTTTGCCTTGTAGCCTACTGCTGGCAATTCCTAACAGTTGTAGGATTTTTAACACAAACAACCTGCACACAGGATTGCACCACATCTGAGCCCTTATCTGAGAAGGATCGGTATTCAATCACTACCAAAGATCGTTGGAAACCAGTACTGCCTGTAAAACTTCAGAGTGATGTGCTGGGATTGAAACAAGGTCACTTCAGAGTATGAGGTGAATATAAGAAGATCTAAGCCAGGCCTGCCCATTCTTAGAATTCAATGAGGTGGTTTTAGCCAACAAACCAGACACAGAGAATTCAATGAGGTGGTTTTAGCCAACAAACCAGACACAGAGAATTCAATGAGGTGGTTTTAGCTAACAAACCAGACACTCACAGACACAGAGACAACTTAGAATTCAATGAGGTGGTTTTAGCTAACAAACCAGACACTCACAGACACAGAGACAACTTAGAATTCAATGAGGTGGTTTTAGCTAACAAACCAGACACTCACAGACACAGAGACAACTTACCGGAAGACTGGGGGTTTCTGCTAGCACCTGCTGGCTTCTCTTGGTGCACACTGGCTGTACTACTGTTTGTGTTACACACGGAATCGTCAAAAGTCACAACAAACATGGTCTGTACAACACCACCCGGGTGCGCTTCACTGGTCAACTTGCCAGATTTCTCACAGACTTCTGGAATGAAAAGTGATTCTGTATGCGTCGCCTGCCTTATTTCCTGTGGTCTCGGCCTAGTATTAATGCAAATCTTTGTAGAATCGCCAGGGTGGTCTGAAGCACTGTCTGTGAGGCTGTTGACTTCAGTGGGCTTGTCTTGATTAACATCAGGATTCATTGTCTCTTGATTAGCAGTTTGCAGAGAAATGTGATACTTTTGATTGAAATTGTCGCTATTAGAAGGCATAGTTCCTGCTGGCATCATCTTGGATGGGATTTACCTTTGAGAGAGCATACTGCTGGACATTATGGTCAGTGTGCAGATGTTTACGATGTGTAATGCATGCCATCTGAATTTCACTTTCGCCTGCCTTGTGTTCCAGCTTCACACAGCAAGTATGTTCAATCGTCTGGTCTTCCATGCAACCCTTAGGAAAAACATTGATTAAAGAATAAGAGACCAAATGCTTTATGGAATATGGCATTGCTTCATGTTCCACAGCAGCAGAGTCAAACAGTGATAAATTAAACAAAGTTGATAAAGCAGGTAACACAAATTATAACAGGAAACATAACAAAATTAGTCACATGGAAAATGTAACAGAACTGAAATCAATGGAAGGCAGATGTGGCATAAGAATCTTGCAACAAGATAAAAAGTACAGGCACTGTGAACCATCCCATGCACCAAACACAAACAGCATGGAAGTAAATCTAATGAACAAACTTTATCACACACATAAATGAAACAAAATAAATTAATTCTCAAATGATGAGTTCAATTAAATCAAAGATACCAAACAACATAATTATCCCTTGATAGACAAAAATAGTATTTCTCAAGCTTATTTGAAGCAGTGATAAAGTCAGACATACAGTGAAAATACTTCATAATGAATCATACAGATCAAGCATTTGCTGAAACACACTAGATGCATGCCTACACAGATTGCTTGGCTACGCATGCACCTGACAAAGGGGAGGCTGGTTTTCATGTCAATTTACAAGATGGTTTTCACCCTGTGGGAGATTGCTTCGCCACGCATGCACCTGACAATGGGGAGACTGGTTTTCATGTCGAATTACAAGATGCTTTTCACGCTGTGGGAGATTAGCTTGCATGCACCTGACAATGGAGAGGCTGGCTTTTCATGTCGAATTATAAGATGGTTTTCACCCTGTGGGAGCCGTGGCAGCTCAACAGCAAGCACACTGGCCTGCCGTCCAGTGGTCATGTGGTTGAATCCCCATCAAGGCAGAATTTATTTAACTGATGTGGACTCCCAGGGTGACCCAGTCTAAAACGGGGATAAGGAAATACCCTGGGAAGTAAAGGCGGCGGCATTATACGGATACATGAACCATCCACTGCCAGTTGGTCTATAGAAAGATGGGACCAGCACCATATACCAAGTATATCACCAGGCACAAGTTTACAATCCCTCCAGTTAGGTTGTGTGGTGTGCATTAGGTCAATAGACATGCATGCACTGCACATAACTGTCTGGACACGTGTGTCTCTAGTTGTGTGCATCTGCTTCTCTGTATATTGTTTAAAAGCAAAGCAATGATTAGTATCTTCAAACTTTCCTGCACTGTTATCTGCTGAATTAAAGCTCTGTTCACCTCACTGACACAGTGTCAATTCCTGTAATGACTGATGACTTGCTCACCTCACTGACACAGTGTCAATCCCTGTGATAACTGCTGACTTGCTCACCTCACTGAGACAGTGTCAATTCCTGTGATGACTGCTGACTTGTTTACCTCACTGACTGTGTCAATTCCTGTGATGATTGATGACTTGTTCACCTCACTGACAGTGTCAATCCGTGTGATGACTGACGACTTGTTCACCTCACTGACAGTGTCAACCCCTGTGATGACTGCTGACTTGTTCACTTCACTGAGTGCCAATTCCTGTGATGACTGATGACTTTGTTCACCTCACTGACAGTGCCAACCCCTATGATGACTGATGACTTGTTCACCTCACTGACACAGTGTCAATTCCTGTGATGACTGATGACTTGTTCACCTCCCTGACACAATGTCAATTCCTGTGATGACTGCTGACTTATTCCCTCACTGACAGTGCCAATGTCATCCTACTTCCTGACTCAGTATAACTGATGACGACCACAAAGAAAATCTTGACCTCCCTGTCCCCTTTTATTGCACACCATTCTCTGCTTCAGGATTCAGTGGCACCTGATGTCCCAAGGTCAGGTGACCATGATCTTCCCCCACCTCCTTGTGGGACATTCTGGGACTCAGACACCGAGTCTGGCTAATGTAGACAAGATCAAACATGATTTCTGCTGTCATAAAGCATGTCCAGAACTACAAACTGTGTACTCTTGTGAGACTGCCAGCAAGAGAGTCATAGTAATCCTTGATGATGATATACAAGTCAGCACCTACATCCTGCACACACCACATGGACAGCTCTCAAGCATGCTCATAACAATTGTATTGCATGTTTATGAGAATGGAACTACATTATATCATCACTAATTTGTACAATAGTAAAAAATTCAAAAAGTTGAAGTTTTAATAACAGTAATATCTACCATCTACTACAGGCAGCAACAAGCAGATGAAAATCTCAAGTTATTTGCAGATTTAATTAACACTGATGCTAATCTCAAAAAGACATTTTTTTGGGTACTTGACAATGAAACAGCTTTGTAAAAATGACACTGACATTATAATTGCACATGTAAGAGAAGCATTTCAAGCCAAGCAGAGAGTAATGGCATACATAGACACGAATATAAAATCACAGACATGTATTCTGGACACATACAAATCTGGACAGTTGCCCTGAATAATTAACTTGTAGCAAACATTATAATGAAGACTGCCTTGGCTTCATCATAACCTACAGCAAGAAGCGGTCAGTCAAGAAACTCCTTGACTGTGGAGACCTTCTCCCCTTCTTCTTCTGCGGCTGTCTTTCATTTCCCAATACAGCACTGTCCCTCCACCAGTTCATGTGTAGTTACAGATTTGTATTGGATAAGGTAGCCAGTCTCAAGCCAACCCTCCTTAGTGGCCTCCTACGACCTGCGTGGTGGGTGACAGTATGACTGTTCCTGGCTTGCCTTTATGGGCCATGTAAAGAGCTGTCATCATAGATATATGCAAGTCTGTGAGGATCCCAATATGTGCTTGCCACAATCCACACATGTTATAAACAGTCTTTTGCAGGTATGTTGCGAATACCTTGGACCGCTATCAAATCAATGATATCCTGGATGCGGATCATGAAAGAAGAACATTTTCATCATCATCATCATGTGTCTTGGATCAGGCTGGTCCTATTATCCCATGTATGTCATGTGGCCAGTCAATCCAGGCATTTATCTCTTTGCTTACCCCTGGCTCTTTTTACATCAAATTTTAAAGTGGTCAGCAAGTGTTCAGGTTGATTTCTTGTCACAGTACATCATACATGACTATTAAAGAGTGGTCAGAAAGTGTTCAGGTTGATTTCTTGTCAGGTACATTATACATGACTATTAGAGAGAGACAAACAAATTGTCTTTAGTCATATCCTGAAAAGAGGGAAACTAAAGTGGCAACTGAACAGATCAGTGGTAGAAGAGGCAGACAGAGAGACAAGATGCTGGACGGACTCAGTGACAATGGCTTAACAGAAATATGATCAGAGGACCTCACCCTAAACCAAAGACTGAGAAAAGTGGGGAGACATGAACACTAATGCCACTGTACAGGGCACATGATGATGATGATGATGATGATGATGATTGTAGATTGATTCTTGAATACTGAATGTTTGCCAACACAACAGCCATGGGTGATACCAGATCAGAATCTAGCTACTGGTGGCTACACCAAAATCAACACTTTAGAATAAGCACATGGAAAGTCAGGACATTGCAGAAACAGGACAGTCAAATAACGTAGCAAAATACATGAAAAAAGATGGAATAAAAAAGATGGAAATTAATATCCCATGAATGAGTGAGATAAGGTGGCAGGGATCTGGTAAAAAAACTAAAAAGACAAACAGACTATAATATATTCAAGAAGTGATCAACATGAAGAGTAGGATTACTGTTTGATGAGGAAACAGCTAGCACAAACTCCAGGTTATTGGAATATTTCAGTTCTGTGTTATCAACGTTAAAATCAAAGGCAAATCAATACACATACACATTATACAAGTATGCTAACCAACAATAAGCAGCAGTCAAGAAGAAATACAGATTTTATGAAGAAAAAGAAATGACAATCTCTCAAACCAAATCAAGAGACGTCAAAATAATAGTTGGAGATTTCAACACAAAAGTAGGACAGGAGAAATTGGAAGGTATAACTGATGATTATAGTTTGTTTTTTCATTCGCTCACTTTGAACTCAAGCGTAGTCCACACTGGACTGATTTTTTTGCGTGTGGGCCAGCTTTCCCTACTACCAGTGTCCTTCGTGAACCCACTCTGACTTCTGAGGTACTTGTAATTTATGTCTTCAAGTCAAGGATGAGAAGTCAACGTTTTTGTCCAATTGACCGGTGTAGGGGTCGAACCTGCTACCTTGTCATCAGCACACCGGAAGTTTAAAAGCTAGTGCTCTTGTCCATTCAGGCATGCTTACCTCCATTACAGTTTGTGACAAGAAATGAGAAAGGAGAATAACTGATAGAATGGTGTGATGTGGTGACGCCTAGATAATTATGAGAATATCATGCTAACTACAGTCGCGTTGAGGTAAAAACTCATTCTTCTCCAAATATAGAATTATAATTGCAAATTATGACGTTTTGCGATGCCGCTGTTAATTTCTGCGGTAAAAATATGCAGCAGTATTAGGGACGGTATTTACTGCCATGTCATATATAATAGTTGATGTTGTATTTTGCTCTTTCCTGTCTTCGACACCTTATCTGGTCCTATAAAGTTCATTATACGGGGATATAGTTTAACTCCACTACCCAGTCTTTCGGTAATAGTGATTAGCAATTAGTACTGCAGTATCAGAGGTCGAAAATAACAACCTCCACTTGTTTGAAAAACAGATAAGTGCCTGTGAACAGTAAAGGTATATATGCAATCCAGCTAACTAATCAGGTCAAATCCTTGCTTGATGACCCTTTGGGAGCCTAACTTTTGTGCAAGACTGGCAGTGAGTGTTATTAAAATAGTTAGATAAGTGTTAGAAAATAACGATGAGTGGACGGAAGTATATTCCAATATCGGGAACCTCAGGTTTCAGATAACGTATACCCCAGGATTGCTAACCTGGTCAAAAATGCACGCTAAAAGTCGGATGTGTTTGGCCTGAGGGTTTCGACCCGAGGGTGCCTAACCAGACACACCGCAATCACATCTGAAAAAATCACTCCGGATGAACGCAAAGAAGAAGAAGAAGATAACGTATACTTATGGCAGACGTGGGATGTAAGACTGGGGAGAAATTGAGAGTTTGTACAATGTGTGGTATCTATATTTTGAATAACCACAAAGATAATTTTGTGGATGAACCTATGTATATAATTTGAAAGCATGATTTCTCTCGGTCTGCCTCTACCTTTTCTACTGCTGATCATTCCAGTCAACTCAATGTTCTACAGTACCTCTCTTCTCATTAAATAACCAAAGAACATGGTCTGTCTCATTCTTATAGTGGTGTATAATGTTCTACTTTCATTATGCTCTTCCAGACTCTCATTGTTAGTGACTCTGGCAATTCAAGATTTGTGCAACAATTGTCTCAACAACCACATCTCAGCTGCCTCCTAGCTCTTCCTAATTTGTTCACATTCTAAGATCAAAACAACGTTTTCCTGTAGTGAATTTGAATAACGAAGACACAAACCACAGAATGTACGATTTATTGCCTGGCATATTTCTGATATTACTGTGTGAACAAGTGTATATTTCAGCTTAAACGATGTATCTAGTTTGAACTAGTTATTTTACTCTACGTTGTGTGACATCTGCAATATGTACCTGACGAGATGCAGTGAAATATGCCAGGCAATAAATCGTGCATTCTATGGTTTGTGTCTTCGTTATTCACATTCTAAGACTCAATTCTTCTTCTTCTTCTGCGATCATCCGGATTTATTTTTTTTTCGGACGTGACTGCGCTGTGCCTGTTTACAGCAGAGCTGCATTCTTGTGCCGTTAGGCCGACACATCCGACTTCTGCGGGCATTTGTTGACCGGGTTAACCTTCCCGGAGACTCAATTCCATACAGCAGAACAGGTTTGATGTAACATTTCTGACATATTACAAAGGTACATTTCATCTTCTAAAGTACAAAGCATATTTCACTGCCACAAATGCATGATGTTTCAGTTATAAGAACCTTTATCAACAACAACATAAACAGTACTAATAAGAAAATTTTACACAATAAATTAACAATTAAACATAGCCAGAAATTTTAAAAAAAGACAGATGAGCAGCTTTCATGTATAGTAATACTGCATTCCGAGGTTATAATATAAATAATATACGCTATGCTGTTGACACAGTACTGATGGTGGATAATGCAAAAGATCTACAACAATTGTTGCACATTGTAGAAACAGAGAGTGCAAAGAAAGAACTCTCCTTGAATATCAAGAAAACTGTAACAATGGTGATATCAAAGAATAAGGTGACACCCAAATGTGAAATAGAGATAGAAGGGAAAATTCTTCACCAAGTGGATAGTTTTAAATACCTAGGGACATTTACAGCATTAGATGGAAGATGCACAACAGAGATAAAGAGCAGAATAGGGCAAGCAAAGGCTGCATTTCAAAAAATGAAGAATATCTTATGCAATAGGTCACTTTCATTGAATATAAGACTAAACTAAACTAAAGAGAGTGCTGAGATGCTTTATAGAACCTGTTTTGCTGTATGGCTGTGAATCTTGGAATGTAAATGAACAAATTAGGAAGAGATTGGAAGCAACTGAGATGTGGTTCCTGAGACGAATGTTGCGAATTCCTTGGATTGCCAAAGTAACTAACAACAAATGCTGAAAGAGGCAAATGAAACTAGAACATCCCCGGGAAGGTTAACCCGGTCAACAAATGCCCGCAGAAGTCGAATGTGTCAGCCTAACGGCGCAAGAACGCAGCTCTGCTGTAAACAGGCACAACACAATCAAGTTCCAAAAAAAAAAAACTCCGGATGAACGCAGCAGAAGAAGAAGAAGAAACTAGAACATTATATACAACAATGAGAAAGAGGCTAACAGTTTTGTTTGGTCATGTGATGAGAAGAAAGGCGTTGGAGAACATTGTGGTAACTGGAAAGATCGAGGGGAAGAAAGGCAGAGGCAGACTAAGAGAAATGATACTGGATGGATTGCACTAGTGGCAAGGAGGAATATCAACAGCGGAGTTGATCCAGAAAACCAAAGACTGAGATCTGTGGAGAGTCTTGAACGCCCACGCCAGCCAGCATGGCAGTTGATGATGATGGTATGTTGATCACACTCCGTGGCGAAGGGGTTACGGACACAGTTCGTAATCCCGCACACCAGTGTTCGAAACTTAGCTGTGGGCAATTTGGCAGCAGACCACCTTAGGCTAGTTTTTATGAAATGGTATGGGTGCTCGTCATTCAGAAAGCAATGATAAACTACTGAATGTAAACTTGCCCAGGAATCACGAACATCCACAAAATACTGGGGTTGACTGCTATGTCCTGTATAGGATATGCAACAACTTTTATGTTGATCACGAAGGAACTGTAGGGCCATCTGACCATCAGAGCAGAAAATGAAGGTATACAGAGAACATATATCAAACAGAAGAAGTCTATAATCATTACCAGAAGTGAGTTGAAGGGAAGTGAAAGAAATTAAGGCAGGTGTGGTATCTTTCATGAAAGAGGGGAGATTTGAAACCAGGTCTTATGGCCTTGCAGTTCTTCCTTGTCAGTCAGTCAGTCAGTCAGTCGCAGTTCCAACTTCACGGCAGCGGGTCGTCCCCATTATGTTCCGTTCCTGTGCCAATGAATATCACACAAAATACTCTTCACTGCCCAATGTGAAAAGTGGAAATTACAGGAGAGGGTAATAGGGAAAGCTAATCCACATGCAAAAATCAGTCCAAAAATAAAAATAAAAGAAGAAACCACAGAAGACTGACAGACACCTTTGATTCAGTTCAGCTAATGAGTAATAACTAGGTATTGTAATTGTAGATGTAATAAGCCAAGCTGACAATAAATCACCTGCTAAGGTGTATCATGACATCCAACATTCGTAATCATGCAATTTATAACAAAAACAACTGCTGTTTTAAACAACTACTCTAGTGAATACAACACTATCAAGAAAACACTGAAATACTGCAACATTAAAGCACTAACAATCATTTACGAGGGGCGGTCAATAAGTAATACCTCATAATGTTTAATTTCATTCAATAGGCAACAAAAAATCAGATAAAATTCAAATTGAAATGAAGCCTTTAGACTGTACTTCAAAAATGTATTTCTCATTGCAGTCTCCGTTATTCATTATAGTTTTTGTCCATCTTTTCACAAGGGCATGTATCCCAGCAAGGTAAAAATTTGTGTCCTTTTTCCTAAACCACTGGCAATGACACGTTTAGGGTCCCGGTGTCCACAAAGTGATGTCCGCAAAGATCTTCTTTCAGTGGAGTCAGGTTCAAAAGAAATGAATCAAAGTCTCATCACCTGTCACATTATTCGATAAAAACCTTCCTCCTTCAGTTTATTAAGGAGCAGGAGGTTGATGGCTATGGTTTACCTTGCTTCTTTATGTCTGTCTGTCAACATTCTGGGTACCCACCGTGCACAAACTTTTTAATAACCAAGGTCTTTAATGATGGTCTGGAAACTGCTTTTACTAATGGACAACATGGAATACAGTTCATTCAGAGTTACCTGACAGTCACCACAAATGATGTCATCAACTCGATGAATGTTGTGTGGAGTCAATGCGGTTGACAGACCAGTCCGCATTGCGTCAGCCAGTGAGGATTGACCTACTTCACCTTCATCACAATGATGTACCCAATGTCAGACAGTGCTAACACCCATTGTTTATTTGTTTGTTTGTTTTTCGTAAACTTATGCCGTTAGGTGTCGTGGGGAGGGGTAATTGAAGTTCCGGCGCCTGTGACTAGCGCCTTTCCTTTAATTTCCTCTGAATCTTGAGCAAAATTTTAGGGTTAAGTAAATTCCCTACTGGTTTGCTAGATCAGTCGTAAGTTTCTTATCTACTTAACCCTTGAATATTTGCTAATACCACCATGTCACATCCACTGATCGCCTGCTGGCAAGCTTTGAGCTGTGCCAGGTAGGACTGACCGACCAACACTGAAACTTGAAACTTGCCCCCGAAGTGTTCTGATGTGCCCCGTTACCCATTACAAACATGGTAGGCATGTCACGTACCATCAGATCATTATTAAAGGGTTTAAAGTGCACTCGTTCCAATTACGGGGCCTCTATAGAGTCTGTCATCTATGTTGGAAACAAATCTCCTGGCCTAGGGCTGAATCTCAACAGTTCGCAGTGACACTGTTGATTCAATCCAATGTTGATTCTCCATAAACAATACTCAAACATTTGTGGATGTAACTGAAACAGGTTGGTTGTGATACACAGTGCTGAAGAGTGTTTGAGAAATCCTACTAAATTAATAAATTGCACATCGATAAAGTATTTACATAGATAAAAAATAGGAGGCATTACTTATTGACCGTCTCTCGTACATCTAAGGGCAGCACACATAAATCAACTGAATCATACCATTTTTGGGAACCATCCATACAATCCAATGCAATGCAGCTCCAAGGAAAACATATGAGTTTATCACAAACAGCTAAACAGCAATGATGGTAATATGTTTATTAACTTAAACAGAGAAATATAGCTAACAAAACATGTACATAATAACTTTATTTTATTCTGATAAAGTGTATGTGAGATCTATTTCCTGGTGCAACATGAAAAACATAACGGCTATAATATTCTTGTCATTGGGTGATTAATGTGTGTGCCATGGATACAATGCACAAAACAGGAATGGCCTCAAGGACAATACGCACAATTAACTGCTGACTTCAGCTTGTTGGAAACCAATAAACAGTGACAAATCCTCAAGAAAATATCCACACAAGTAATTGTATTTGAAAGAACACAGACAATTGTGGTTGAGCATAAAACCCATGCTATGATAACCATATTGCATTATTGTCTTATTACTCATGAGCTATAAGTTGACAAATATAAAAATAACATGTCAATATCAATGACAGAGTTAGCATTATAAAATCATAAACATCATATCGTCCCTAGTGAGGTTAATATTTGTAATAATGACTCATATGAACAAGAATAAAGTAGGCTTTTACTACATGGAAAACCTATTCATGAAAAGCTGTCAACTGCAGTGAGAAAAAGGAGCATTAATCTTTATTGATGACGCTGAACTGGAGATAGTAAACCATTTTACATATCTGGGATCAGAGGTAAACAGCAAATTATCCCTAGATCAGGAAATCAACATCAGGATTGGTAAGGCAGCAACAACAATTAACAGGTTAACAAAAATAGTCTGGGAGAACAGGAAGCTTACTGCCAAAACAAAAGTCCTTGTCTACCAAGCCTGTGTCCTTAGTACTCTTCTTTATGGCAGTGAAGCGTGGTCAACTTACTCACACCAAGAGAAACGTTTAAACAGCTTTCATATGCTGTGTCTTCGAAGAATACTTGGTATTAAGTGGCAAGACAAAATCACAAATACTGAAGTATTGGAAAGATCAGGCTGTGTGACGGTTTGTTCCATGCTGAGTCTTCGTGGACTTAGATGGATAGGGCACGTAAGGAGGATGGATGATGATAGAATACCAAAGGACATTTTTTTTTGGTGAATTACAGATGGGTAGGAGATCTCAGGGTTGGCCTCTACTATGATACAAAGATGTGTGTAAGTGGGACATGATTGATACAGGCATTGATAATGCACATTGGGAGCAAGTCGCCGCTGAACATGCTGCATGGAGGGCAAATATCAGAAATGGAATGACAAAGGAAAAAATGATTGCAGATAAGTCATACACCGAGCGTGCGAGACGTAAGATGGTGCGTGATGGTGAAAATGACTATGTATTCACATGCATCCACTGTGGATGGACATTTACAGCATGAATTGGCCTTATCAGTCACATTCACTACCGCCATGGGTTGTAGTTATTATGCCTTTTTGAAGCACAATGTAACAAACTATCGTCTGTCAAGACTGTTCAATGCATGTAAAACATCAACAATAAGAAACCAGCTCAGAAACATCTAATGGCAGCTTAAATAAGGTTTCTGAGAAATAGCAAAGAATAACTTGGGTGGAGAGAAAAACGAATGAGGCAGTCCTTAAAGAAGCAAATGAAAACCATAAAATGATTAGAGACATTAGATGTAGACAGTCAAGACTTTTTGGGCATGTTATTTATATCTTGTAGCAGGTCCTTTGCAGAACATCGCTCTCATCAGGGCCTGCCGGAAAGAGGCTCCATCTCTGGCCATGTCTCCTGCCTCATGCCCAAAGTGTTTCCATCTCTGGCCATGTCTCCTGCCTCATGCTCAAAGTGTCTCCATCTCTGGCCATGTCTCCTGCCTCATACCCAAGTGTCTCCATCTCTGGCCATGTCTCCTGCCTCATGCCCAAAGTGTCTCCATCTCTGGCCATGTCTCCTGCCTCATGCCCAAGTGTCTCCATCTCTGGCCATGTCTCCAACCTCATGCCCAAGTGTCTCCATCTCTGGTCATGTCTCCTGCCTCATGCCCAAGTGTCTCCATCTCTGGTGATGTCTCCTGCCTCATGCCCAAGTGTCTCCATCTCTGGCCATGTCTCCTGCCTCATGCCCAAAGTGTCTCCATCTCTCGCCATATCTCTATCTCTGGCCATGTCTCCTGCCTCATGCCCAAAGTGTCTCCATCTCTGGCCATGTTTCCATCTCTGGCCATGTCTCCATCTCTGACCATGTCTCCTGTCTCATGCCCAAAGTGTCTCCATATCTGGCCATGTCTCCAACCTCATGCTCAATTGTCTCTATCTTTGGCCATGTCTCCATCTCTGGCCATGTCTCCATCTCTGGCCATGTCTCCATCTCTAGCCATGTCTCCTGCCAAAGTGGTCTGCAATACTCTGTGTCCATCTCCATACTGGTTGACCCCTTGTCTTTTCTTCCAGGAACCATGCCTTTCATCACTGTTCTTTCCAAAACCGTCAACTAGCAACTTCTAGTGCCCCCCCCCCACCTGCCCGTCCACACACACGCATGCACACACACATGCACGCACGCATACATGCGAAACAGTCAACTAATATGTCTGGTCTCCCACATAAATGACTAACAATGTCTGGTCCCCAAAACCAAACCGTGAACTAACAATGTCTAGTCCCCCACACAAAACATCAAGCCAGCCATATAGTTCTAGACAGTGCAACCATCAGACACTTACCTGACACTCTGCCAGGCCTGGGGCATGCAACGGTGCCCTGACGGAGGCAGGGTTCTGACTAGCGGAGGATGGAATATATTGAGGCTCTGGGAGTGGTTCTCTATGCATGTGTGCTCTGGTGGAGGCGGGGTTCTGACTAGTGGAGGATGGAATGTATTGAGGCTCTGGAGGTGGTTCTCTGTGCATGTGTGCTCTGGTGTAGGCGGGGTTCTGACTAGTGGAGGATGGAATGTATTGAGGCTCTGGGAGTGGTTCTCTATGCATGTGTGCTCTGGTGGAGGCGGGGTTCTGACTAGTGGAGGATGGAATGTATTGAGGCTCTGGAGGTGGTTCTCTGTGCATGTGTGCTCTGGCGGAGGCGGGATTCTGACTAGCGGAGGATGGAATGTAGTGAGGCTCTGGGGGTGGTTCTCTGTGCATGTGTAACTGGCTGGCCTGCTCTATGTGGTACATCATGGCATGTAACAATCCGTTAAGGTCAAGACTTCAGGGTCATTTAACACAACAATTATCAGTTTTAAACAAGTCACAACTATTTTACATGCTGTATGGGGCATTGAGCATATGGTGCTAAACTCATGTTTGTATAGAGCAATCAACACTTGACAGGTGATGTCAATACTCTGCTGGCCACCGTCACTTCCCACGATGTTTCAATGTTAGGCTGGGTCCACCTGGGCACACACAGACAAGATATGTCCAGGTAGCCATGTTAGGTTGGCTTCACCTGGGCACACACAGACAAAATATGTCCAGGTAGCCATGTTAGGCTGGCTTCACCTGGGCACACACAGACAAGATATGTCCAGGTAGCCATGTTAGGCTGGCTTCACCTGGGCACACACAGACAAGATATGTCCAGGTAGCCATGTTAGGCTGGCTTCACCTGGGCACACACAGACAAGATATGTAAAGGTAGCCATGTTAGGCTGGCTTCACCTGGGCACACACAGACAAGATATGTCCAGGTAGCCATGTTAGGCTGGCTTCACCTGGGCACACACAGACAAGATATGTCCAGGTAGCCATGTTAGGCTGGGTCCACCTGGGCACACATAGACAAGATATGTCCAGGTAGCCATGTTAGGCTGGCTGCACCTGGGCACACACAGACAAGATATGTCCAGGTAGCCATGTTAGGCTGGGTCCACCTGGGCACACACAGACATGTCCAGGTAGCCATGTTAGGCTGGCTTCACCTGGGCACACACAGACAAGATATGTCCAGGTAGCCATGTTAGGCTGCTTCACCTGGGCACACACAGACAAGATATGTCCAGGTAGCCATGTTAGGCTGGGTCCACCTGGGCACACACAGACATGTCCAGGTAGCCATGTTAGGCTGGCTTCACCTGGGCACACACAGACAAGATATGTCCAGGTAGCCATGTTAGGCTGGCTTCACCTGGGCACACACAGACAAGATATGTCCAGGTAGCCATGTTAGGCTGGGTCCACCTGGGCACACACAGACATGTCCAGGTAGCCATGTTAGGCTGGCTTCACCTGGGCACACACAGACAAGATATGTCCAGGTAGCCATGTTAGGCTGGCTTCACCTGGGCACACACAGACAAAATATGTCCAGGTAGCCATGTTAGGTTGGCTTCACCTGGGCACACACAGACAAGGACCCTTTTACAGGCCTTGAGCTGTATTGAGCACATGGTGCTGGGCCCATGTTTGTATTGACCAATCAGCACCCTGCAGGTGATACGTTCAATATCCCATTTTTTGTTCCATGCGCTTACACTGAACTCCAGCGCAGTCCATACATGTGCTACAACTTCTAGTAGTTGCCACTCCAGGTGAGTGCACTGGACTAATTTTGCATGTGGATTAGCTTTCCCTATTACCAGTGTCCTTCGCCATCAGGCAAATCCACTCTGACTTCTGAGGTACTTGTATTTTACGTCCCCAAATCTAGCTCAAGAAGTCAACATTTTAGTCCAGATGACCAGTGTAAGCGTTGAACCTGCTACCTCAGCATCAGCACACAGGAAGTTTAAGAGCGAGCGGCCATGCTGATCTCCTGTCTTCCTCATTTCCTGGTTCCCGTTTCAGGCTGAGTTGACCTGGGAGTCCAGGGCAATTAAAAGCTCATGGTGCAGACTTGAGCCCATGGCCAGCGGTCAGTGGATGAGCATTTAACCACTAGACTATCATGGCTCCCACTCTTGGCAGCCCAAGTCAAAGGCTAAAATCTGTCACAATGTGGGTTCAAACCCTTGAGCACCAGGCTGGCAGGCAAGCACGTGTCCACCATGCTACAGCAGATCCCACAGTCATCAGTCAATGTGTATGTTGGCGTGAGAGGATACAATGAAATAAGCAAAGCACAAGTCATCCATCATGACCAGACCACCCAGAAATAACTACACTGACCAATGACTCTTGTAGCACACTGATTATGTTGATATCTGCTTCTGACCAGTGACTCTTGTAGCACACTGATTATGTTGACATCTGCTTCTGACCAGTGACTCTTGTAGCACACTGATTATGTTGACATCTGCTTCTGACCAGTGACTCTTGTAGCACACTGATTGTGTTGATATCTGCTTCTGACCAGTGACTCTTGTAGCACACTGATTATGTTGACATTTGCTTCTGACCAGTGACTCTTGTAGCACACTGATTATGTTGACATCTGCTTCTGACCAGTGACTCTTGTAGCACACTGATTATGTTGACATCTGCTTCTGACCAGTGACTCTTGTAGCACACTGATTATGTTGACATTTGCTTCTGACCAGTGACTCTTGTAGCACACTGATTATGTTGATATCTGCTTCTGACCAGTGACTCTTGTAGCACACTGATTATGTTGACATCTGCTTCTGACCAGTGACTCTTGTAGCACACTGATTATGTTGACATCTGCTTCTGACCAATGACTCTTGTAGCACACTGATTATGTTGACATCTGCTTCTGACTAATGACTCTTGTAGCACACTGATTATGTTGACATCTGCTTCTGACCAGTGACTCTTGTAGCACACTGACATATGCTTCTGACCAGTGACTCTTGTAGCACACTGATTATGCTGACATCTCCTTCTGACCAGTGACTCTTGTAGCACACTGATTATGTTGACATCTGCTTCTGACCAGTGACTCTTGTAGCACACTGGCTATGTTGACATCTGCTTCTGACCAGTGACTCTTGTAGCACACTGATTATATTGACATTTGCTTCTGACCAATGACTCTTGTAGCACACTGATTATGTTGACATCTGCTTCTGACCAATGACTCTTGTAGCACACTGATTATGTTGACATCTGCTTCTGACCAGTCTCTTGTAGCACACTGACATCTGCTTCTGACCAGTGACTCTTGTAGCACACTGATTATATTGACATTTGCTTCTGACCAGTCTCTTGTAGCACACTGATTATATTGACATCTGCTTCTGCAGAATTCTCTCATTTGTTCAATTATATCACTGCCTTGTCTAAATGCACCTCCCTCCTGTCTCTGACTAGTCTGAATCCATCTCTCTCCTGTATCTGGCATGTCTGAATCCATCTCTCTCCTGTCTCTGACTTGTCTGAATCCATCTCTCTCCTGTATCTGGCATGTCTGAATCCATCTCTCTCCTGTCTCTGACTTGTCTGAATCCATCTCTCTCCTGTCTCTGGCATGTCTGAATCCATCTCTCTCCTGTATCTGGCATATCTGAATCCATCTCTCTCCTGTATCTGGCATGTCTGAATCCATCTCTCTCCTGTATCTGGCATGTCTGAATCCATCTCTCTCCTGTCTCTGACATGTCTGAATCCATCTCTCTCCTGTATCTGGCATGTCTGAATCCATCTCTCTCCTGTATCTGGCATGTCTGAATCCATCTCTCTCCTGTATCTGGCATGTCTGAATCCATCTCTCTCCTGTATCTGGCATGTCTGAATCCACCTCCTTCCTGTCTCTGGCATGTCTGAATCCATCTCTCTCCTGTATCTGGCATGTCTGAATCCATCTCTCTCCTGTCTCTGGCATGTCTGAATCCATCTCTCTCCTGTATCTGGCATGTCTGAATCCATCTCTCTCCTGTATCTGGCATGTCTGAATCCATCTCTCTCCTGTCTCTGACATGTCTGAATCCATCTCTCTCCTGTCTCTGACATGTCTGAATCCACCTCCTTCCTGTCTCTGGCATGTCTGAATCCATCTCTCTCCTGTATCTGGCATGTCTGAATCCATCTCTCTCCTGTATCTGGCATGTCTGAATCCATCTCTCTCCTGTCTCTGGCATGTCTGAATCCATCTCTCTCCTGTATCTGGCATGTCTGAATCCATCTCTCTCCTGTATCTGGCATGTCTGAATCCATCTCTCTCCTGTATCTGGCATGTCTGAATCCATCTCTCTCCTGTATCTGGCACGTCTGAATCCATCTCTCTCCTGTATCTGGCATGTCTGAATCCATCTCTCTCCTGTATCTGGCATGTCTGAATCCATCTCTCTCCTGTATCTGGCATGTCTGAATCCATCTCTCTCCTGTATCTGGCATGTCTGAATCCATCTCTCTCCTGTATCTGGCATGTCTGAATCCATCTTTCTCCTGTCTCTGACTTGTCTGAATCCACCTCCTTCCTGTCTCTGGCATGTCTGAATCCAGCTTTTTGCCGACTAATTGTATTTTCTGAATTCTGTGGAAGACTTGGCGTAGACTTATGCCAGCTTGTTTTCTGTTATGATTTCTAGTTACATTATTATCAGGTTTTCTGTCCTGAACAATAACTAAGTAAACAGTAAACAAAACAGAATTACTACATGATAGATTTGCACATATTTAGAAACATAAAATAAAATACTAAAGGATATCTTGCCCAAGTCGGATAGAGTCCATATGATTCAAAGTGATATACTCTTCTTCAGGTATACGGGAATTATTCACATATGTCTGAAATACAGAAAGCAGACAACATTACATATCATCAACATCAACAGTCTTGTCGAGTGAGATGGACAATCATGCTTCTGCGCATCCTGTGATCATCAAAAGCATGTGTCCAATTCATGCGCTGATTCCTGTGGGACCAGGTGGAGACAGCTGTAGAACAGACCGAGCACCTGTATGTGGAGAGAATGATATGGCGGGGGATCGGCAGGGGTTCTGGACGAATCTCAAAACTGAGAGGGAAGATCAGGAGAACTTTCAATCAGATGGCAGTTGGAACCATGAGCAGTACGACTCTTCGCTGGCTGCTGTACGAGGGGACAGAGCAAGTGTGGGAATGTCCTGAGTGTGGTGATGTCGGTTCTTAACTCAACTCAACTCCTTAATGCATAATGTAATGTAAAATTACACATATTTGTTTTAAAACAACAGTGACTAAAATATAAAAGCAATGCAGTAATTTGAATCTGTTAGTAATTGCTTCATCAGTTTATTTCAATCAAATAAAGAGAGGAAGGTCGTGAGTGCTGCTTTATGCTCTTCTTCTTCTTCTTATTCTTCCTGCCTTCCATGTCTGCATGTGCATTTAGGTCTCCTTATTCCTCTTTTAGGCCGCTGGACATTGATTTTGATGTTTTGAGGTGTCAGCCATTCAGACAGCAATAGCAAACTGCTGGACTACCACTGCCTAGTCAATCACAAACAAGCAATCAATGCTAGGGTTAAATGCAATGTCCTATAAAGGACATGCAAACTAACTTAGTTCCCCTTGTGACAGCCATGGTGGTGCAGTGGCTAGCAAACTTGCATCTAAGCTAGCGTATCAATGCTAGTATATCTAAGCTAGAGTATCTATGCTAGTATATCTAAGCTAGCGTATCGATGCTAGTATATCTAAGCTAGAGTATCGATGCTAGTATATCTAAGCTAGAGTACCTATGCTAGTATATCTAAGCTAGAGTATCTATGCTAGTATATCTAAGCTAGAGTATCTATGTTAGTATATCTAAGTTAGAGTATCTATGTTAGTATATCTAAGTTAGAGTATCTATGTTAGTATATCTAAGCTAGAGTATCTATGTTAGTATATCTAAGTTAGAGTATCTATGTTAGTATATCTAAGTTAGAGTATCTATGTTAGTATATCTAAACTAGAGTATCTATGTTAGTATATCTAAGTTAGAGTATCTATGTTAGTATATCTAAGTTAGAGTATCTATGTTAGTATATCTAAGCTAGAGTATCTATGTTAGTATATCTAAGTTAGAGTATCTATGTTAGTATATCTAAGTTAGAGTATCTATGTTAGTATATCTAAGTTAGAGTATCTATGTTAGTATATCTAAGTTAGAGTATCTATGTTAGTATATCTAAGCTAGAGTATCTATGTTAGTATATCTAAGCTAGCGTATCAATGCTAGTATATCTAAGTTAGAGTATCTATGCTAGTATATATAAGCTAGAGTATCTATGTTAGTATATCTAAGCTAGCGTATCGATGCTAGTATATCTAAGCTAGAGTATCTATGCTAGTATATCTAAGCTAGCGTATCAATGCTAGTATATCTAAGCTAGATTATCTATGCTAGTATATCTAAGCTAGAGTATCTATGCTAGTATATCTAAGCTAGAGTATCTATGCTAGTATATCTAAGCTAGAGTATCTATGCTACTATATCTAAGCTAGTGTATTGATGCTAGTATATCTAAGCTAGTGTATCGATGCTAGTATATCTAAGTTAGAGTATCTATGCTAGTATATCTAACCTAGAGTATCTATGTTAGTATATCTAAGCTAGCATATCGATGCTAGTATATCTAAGCTAGAGTATCTATGCTAACATATCTAAGCTAGAGTATATGCTAACATATCTAAGCTAGACTTCATTATCACACAGAGACAACATCTGAACCATACATCATTAACTCGAAGTTACCACAGTGCTGACTGTGATACAGATCATTCTTTGGTTGTTGCAAGGGTTAGACTGAGACCAAAGAGAATCTACACAGCTAAACACAAGTCTAGCCCCAGGATTAATATTATTAACACTCACGATCCTGGAAAGTGCTTTGAATTTCAACAGCAACTTGAAGACGCTTTCAATGATACATCAGAAAATTGTATAGTAAATGATAAATGGAGTAAACTTAAGGAAACTATTTATAAAACAGCGGTAGGGGTTTACGGCACTGTGGATCATAAGAGGCAGGACTGGTTTGCGGAAAAAAGCCAGATACTGCAGCCCTTGATTGATAAAAAGAAGATAGCTCTCTTAAGAAACAAGGAAAGACCAACGCGTAACACTCTGAGTGAGCTGAAGCAAGCGAGGAAGGATGTACAAAAGGCTGCCAGGCAGTGTGCGAATGACTATTGGATCAAGTTATGTGAGTCCATTCAAATCGCAAGTGATAAGGGAAACATCAGAAGCATGTATGAAGGGATAAAGAAAGCCTGTGGTCCAATGATCAAAAGAAGTGCACCGCTGAAAACCTTGACTGGAGAAATCATCACTGATAAGAATCAGCAGATGGATACATGGGTCGAGCACTATTTAGAGCTTTACTCAAGTGAGACCAAGCTAGCGGATGATGCCCTCAACGCCATAGAGGCCCTACCAACTCTTGACCACCTGGACACACTTCCCACTATAACAGAAGTTAAGTGTGCTATAAATGAGCTTGCATCTGGCAAGGCTCCAGGTAAGGATGGGATTCCAATAGAGGTAATCAGGAGTGGGCAAGACACACTCGCTCTACAGATCCACCAGCTAATAGAGCTATGCTGGCGAGAAGGACAAGTCCCACAGGATTTCAAAGATTCAAACATCATAACGCTGTACAAGAACAAGGGAGATCGGAGCGACTGTAACAACTATAGGGGTATCTCACTTCTGTGTATTGTTGGGAAAGTATTTGCCAGAATTGTCCTGCGCAGACTTCAAGTCCTGGGAGATCAAGTCTACCCCGAATCACAGTGCGGCTTCCGTCAGAACCGGTCTACCATTGATATGATATTCTCATTGCGACAGATGCAAGAAAAATGCTGGGAACAAAATCAGCCACTGTTTATTGCCTTCATCGACCTCACAAAGGCATTCGATTTGGTCAGTCGTGAGGGTCTGTTCAAAGCACTAAAGAAGATTGGCTGCCCACCAACTCTTCTGTCAATTGTGGAATCATTCCACACAGGCCTGAAGGGTATAATCAAGTTTGATGGCTCAACTTCAGAAGAGTTTGAAATCAAGAGTGGAGTTAAGCAAGGTTGTGTACTATCCCCCACCCTCTTTGGGATATACTTTTCACTTCTACTGAAATATGCCTTTCGTGATCAGGATGACGGTATATACATTCACTCACGCTCAGATGGTGGCCTCTATAATGCTCAGAGATTGAAGGCCAAGACCAAAATTAGCAGGGTACTAATCAGAGAGTTGCTTTTTGCGGATGATGCTGTGATTACGACCCACTCTGAGGAAGAATTACAACATCTACTATCTGCATTCTCCAATGCTTGTTCTGAATTTGGTTTAACAATTAACAAAAAGAAGACAGATTATGTCACAAGGTGCACATGGTGTACCATCAATCTTTATTGACGACGCCGAACTGGAGATAGTAGACCATTTTACATATCTAGGATCAGAGGTAAATAGCAAATTATCCCTCGATCAGGAAATCAACATCAGGATTGGCAAGGCAGCAACAACAATGAACATGTTAGCAAAAAGAGTCTGGGAGAACAGGAAGCTTACTGCCAAAACAAAAGTCCTCGTCTACCAAGCCTGTGTCCTTAGTACTCTTCTTTATGGCAGTGAAACCTGGACAACTTACTCACGCCAAGAGAAATGTTTAAACAGCTTTCATATGCGGTGTCTGCGAAGAATACTTGGTATTAAGTGGCAAGACAAAATCACAAATACTGAAGTATTGGAAAGATCAGGTTGTGTGACGGTGTATTCCATGCTCAGTCTTCGTAGACTTAGATGGATAGGACACGTTAGGAGGATGGATGATGGTAGAATACCAAAGGACATCTTTTTTGGTGAATTACAGATGGGTAGCAGATCTCAGGGTCGGCCTCTACTACGATACAAAGATGTGTGTAAGCGGGACATGATTGATACAGGCATTGATAATGCACATTGGGAGCACGTCGCCGCTGAACGTGTTGCATGGAGGGCAACTATCAGAAATGGAATAAAGACAAAGGAGAAAATGATTGCAGATAAAGCACACACAGAGCGTGAGAGACGTAAGATGGTGCGAAATGGTGGAAATGACCATGTTTTCACATGCACCTACTGTGGGCAAACATTTGCAGCAAGAATTGGCCTTACCAGCCACACTCGCCACCGCCATGGATCGTAGTTATTAAGCCTTTTTGAAGCACAATGTACCAAACTATCGTCTGTCAAGACGGAAAGGTGCGAATGATCTAAGCTAGAATATCTACGCTAGTTTATCTAAGCTAGTATATCTAAGCTAGTATATCTAAGCTATAATATGTATGCTAATAAACTAGCATGCATACACTAGTATGGGGATACTAGCATGTAGATACTAGTATAGTTTTTTTTTTTTTTTTTTACATATCCTTTACATGACATCGCTGTCAACATCAGCATCATTCATCTGATTGTTGATTTATTGGCAAGATTACGCTCAGTAGTTTGCCATTGCTTTCTGAGCGGCCGGCTCACATACCCCGTAAGTTACCGACGCGATTCGAGCCACAGCTGATTCTCACCATCGTCATGTTACTTACGAGAGTATACGAGATTACGGAGAAAAGTATAGTCATAGTAGCATAGATATAATAGCATAAGGATACTAGCTTCACACAATTGGTATTCTGCAGTGACAATACAGACTTTACACAAATACTTAACTATAAACTTACCCCATTTGTAGTGCTGAGATCTTTCACCTTGAACTGATTCAAATATAGGTCAAAGGTTAATACAGCATGTCTCTTATCCACTGACTGTGACTGTAAGGCAACAAGAAACAGAAAAGACTATCAGCAGGATAGCATTAGACACTTGCACACACAAGGCACAGAGAAGACTATCTGCAGGATAGCATTAGACACTTGCACACACAAGGCACAGAGAAGACTATCTGCAGGATAGCATTAGACACATGCACACACAAGGCACAGAGAAGACTATCAGCAGGATAGCATTAGGCACATGCACACACAAGACACAGAGAAGACTATCAGCAGGATAGCATTAGACACATGCACACACAAGACACAGAGAAGACTATCAGCAGGATAGCATTAGACACATGCACACACAAGGCACAGAGAAGACTATCAGCAGGATAGCATTAGACACATGCACACACAAGACACATAGAAGACTATCAGCAGGATAGCATTAGACACATGCACACACAAGACACAGAGAAGACTATCAGCAGGATAGCATTAGACACATGCACACACAAGACACAGAGAATACTATCAGCAGGCTAGCATTAGACACATGCACACACAAGACACAGAGAAGACTGGATAGCATCAGACACATGCACACACAAGACACAGAGAAGACTATCAGCAGGATAGCATTAGACACATGCACACACAAGGCACAGAGAAGACTATCAGCAGGATAGCATAAGACACATGCACACACAAGACACATAGAAGACTATCAGCAGGATAGCATTAGACACATGCACACACAAGACACAGAGAAGACTATCAGCAGGATAGCATTAGACACATGCACACACAAGACACAGAGAATACTATCAGCAGGCTAGCATTAGACACATGCACACACAAGGCACAGAGAAGACTGGATAGCATTAGACACATGCACATACAAGGTACAGAGAAGACTATCAGCAGGATAGCATTAGACACATGCACACACAAGGCACAGAGAAGACTATCAGCAGGATAGCATTAGACACATGCACACACAAGACACAGAGAAGACTATCAGCAGGCTAGCATTAGACACATGCACACACAAGGCACAGAGAAGACTATCAGCAGGATAGCATTAGACACATGCACACACAAGACACAGAGAATACTATCAGCAGGCTAGCATTAGACACATGCACACACAAGGCACAGAGAAGACTGGATAGCATTAGACACATGCACACACAAGGTACAGAGAAGACTATCAGCAGGATAGCATTAGACACATGCACACACAAGGCACAGAGAAGACTATCAGCAGGCTAGCATTAGACACATGCACACACAAGGCACAGAGAAGACTATCAGCAGGCTAGCATTAGACACATGCACACACAAGGCACAGAGAAGACTGGATAGCATTAGACACATGCACACACAAGGCACAGAGAAGACTGGATAGCATTAGACACATGCACACACAAGGCACAGAGAAGACTATCAGCAGGCTAGCATTAGACACATGCACACACAAGGCACAGAGAAGACTATCTGTAGGATAGCATTAAACACATGCACACACAAGGCACAGAGAAGACTATCTGTAGGATAGCATTAAACACATGCACACACAAGGCACAGAGAAGACTATCTGTAGGATAGCATTAAACACATGCACACACAAGGCACAGAGAAGACTATCTGTAGGATAGCATTAAACACATGCACACACAAGGCACAGAGAAGACTATCAGCAGGATAGCATTAGACACATGCACACACAAGACACAGAGAATACTATCAGCAGGCCAGCATTAGACACATGCACACACAAGGCACAGAGAAGACTGGATAGCATCAGACACATGCACACACAAGACACAGAGAAGACTATCAGCAGGATAGCATTAGACACATGCACACACAAGGCACAGAGAAGACTATCAGCAGGCTAGCATTAGACACATGCACACACAAGGCACAGAGAAGACTATCAGCAGGCTAGCATTAGACACATGCACACACAAGGCACAGAGAAGACTATCAGCAGGATAGCATTAGACACATGCACACACAAGGCACAGAGGATTATACTGCTATACCTCGTGCATGCACATTTACACATGTACAATTGCAGACAGACAGACAGACAGACAGACAGACAGACAGACAGACAGACAGACAGACAGACAGACAGACAGACAGAGAAAGACTGAATGGAAGAGAGAGAAAGAGACAGAGACAGAGAGTCAAAAACAGAGGCAGAGGTAGAAACACAGAGAGCAAGAAACAGAGAGAGAGAGAAACAAGTCTGCTTGTCACAAGATGAACCTTCTCATGTTTACTCCAAAAAATGAACCCAGTAGTTTTCTTGATACTAAGTGGCATGAGAAAAATCAACACACTTTTTTTTTATTGTATATGTTTTGCAGAGTAAGACAAGGATGTGTTTTGTCACTGGATCTCTTCTCTCTCTCTCTCTCTCTCTCTCTCTCTCTCTCTCTCTCTCTCTCTCTCTCTCTCTCTCTCTCTCTCTCTCCAGCAAAATAATAATGAGAGAGATCAAAGAAAGACTGTGAATACGAGTTAGAGGTTATAATATAAATAATCCCCCTCTGCCGTGCGTCCACCTTGACGAGGTAGAGGGGCTTGCGCGTTCCAATGACCCCAAGAGCACAGCTACTGGTAGGGTCACCCATGTCGGACAGGTCAAGGGAGAGGGACCAGACGAAGAGACGTACAAACCTGCTGCCTTGTAGGTAGACTGGGGACAGTCAAAGGCTAGGGAAAGCATCCCGAACAAATGCTTGTCGAAATCGGATGTACTGAGCCACAGGCTTGACAAAGAAGTGCAACGTAACTTTATCATTTCATGATGCCACAGATGAAAATTAATCGTTATGGTGCTAATCCCGTGAAGTCCCATCAGGCGGTGATAGTGCCGGGCCCCCTGCCTCGAGGGGGTCCACCCATGACTACTGGTGGTCACCTTCCCCTGTGCTGTGCAGTCAAGGCACAGAGGAGTAGGTTAAGAGCTATTGACCAAACACCCCGGACTCTCAACATACTACAATGGAATGCCGAAGGAGTTTATAACAAGAAAGCCTCCCTAACACAGCGTCTTCATAAAGATAGAATAGATGTGGATGCATTCAAGAGACACACCTCAACGCCAATCGCACATTTTCAGTCGAGGGATATCAGGCCACACGTTTCGACCGCGAAGGACACAAAGGAGGAGTTGTAATACTTACACGAAATACAATACCTTGCAGCGAAGTATCTGTGATCTCTGACAACCAAACGGAAATTATAGGTGTTGATATAATGATAAAGGACGTGAAAATAAGAATTTACAATCTGTATAGCCCGGCAGATAAGGATCTTACACTCTCAAACATGAAAATAACTGACACAAATTGCATTGTTGTCGGAGACTTTAATAGCCGCTCAGAAAGATGGGGATACCCAGATACTGACAAAAGAGGAGATGAAGTGGAGGACTGGGAAATAGACTCAAATCTCCATCTACTCAACAAAGCGGATGACACACCGAGCTTCTACTCCAGAAGATGGATTACCACTTCTACTCCAGACTTAGCTTTCTGCACAGGAGACATCCTCCACAAAATCGATCGCCATGTGCTTGACCAATTAGCAGGTAGTGACCACAGACCAATCAAGCTTGTAATAAATATGGAGTATGTTCCACAGGAGCAAAAGCCTTTGCCCCGCTGGAATTACAAACGAGCAGATTGGGACAGATTTTCCATACTAACAGACAAATATTGTGAAAACATAAATACACGATATGGCAACATGAAGCAAATGGTGGAAAGTCTAAACAGAGCAATAATACAGGCGGCCACTGAGTCTATTCCAAGAGGAGCGAGGAAAAATTACAAACCATACTGGACTGAGGAACTACAAATTTTGGAGGACAAAGTTGAAGATGCTAGGAAGACCGCAGAGAGAGAACAAACAACTGAAGCGAACATCTCTCTCAAAGCCATCTCAGCAAAATATAAAAGAACAGTAAATCAAACAACAAGAGATTGTTGGAGGAAAAAAACAGAAAACCTGAATTTTGACAGGGATGGAAACAAACTATGGAAACTAGTGAAAGCCATGAACAATGAAGGACCTAGAAACAAACAAATAACAATTAAACAAGGAAATGCCTTGCTTACAGGAAATAAGGCTGCAAATGCACTAATGGAACACTATGCTAGTGCAAACCACATTGATATTACAGCCGAACAGAAGAAAGCAATCAAAGATAAACAGATACATCATAGAAATACAGAGACAGCAGCAGAATATATGATGGCAAATCTAACAATGGAAGAAATGGAACAGGCAATGAATACCCTAAAAAAGAAGACATCACCAGGAAAGGATGGAATCACAAATGAAATGCTAATAGGACTAGGCACTAAGGCAAAAAAGAAACTACTAGCAGTCCTAAATTACAGCTGGAAGAGGGGAATAGTCCCACAGGCATGGAAGGAAGCTATACTAATACCAGTCCCAAAGAAAGGAAAAGACCTGGAAGAACCAAATGGCTATCGACCTATCAGTCTTCTTAGCTGTGTAGGAAAATTAATGGAACGCATTATCAATGGCAGGCTAACATGGCATCTGGAAGAAAACCAACTCTTAACACCTCACCAAGCAGGATTCAGAAAGTACAGATCCACTGAAGATCAAATAACCTATATAGCTCAGGAAATAGAGGATGCCTTCCAAGAGAAAAAGCACACACTAGCGGTCTGGATAGATTTAGAAAAAGCATTTGATAAAGTATGGAAGGAAGGACTGAAAGTAAAACTGCAAAAAATGCATGTTTGTGGGAAAATGTACAAATGGATCAGCCACTACCTTGAGAACAGAACTGCCAGGACAAAAGTACAAGGACAAACCAGCAAAATGATGCTGTTGGAGCAAGGTGTCCCCCAAGGAGGAGTTCTTTCACCAACATTATTCCTAGCATATATAAACGACATCACGGAAAATTTTCCAGCCAGAGTACACACATCATCCTTTGCAGATGAACTAGCCATATGGACATCTGAAGAATATATTAGTACAGCTAACAGCAGAATACAGCAAGCCCTATTAGCGCTAGAGGACTGGTCAAAATCATGGCTAGTGAAGATAAGTGAGGAGAAAACAACATGCACAGTATTCTCCCTCTCAACTAAAACTCAGCAACCTAAGCTGGTATTGAATGGAAAAATATTGCGCCATGAAGAAAATCCAAACTATCTAGGAGTCACCTTTGATCGTCGCCTGACATGGAAGACACAGGTTGAGAAAAATCGAACAAGAGCAAGGCAAAGAATGGCAATCATGAAAAAGCTTGCTGGTACAACGTGGGGAGCAGATGAGAAAGTTCTCAAGAAGTTATATACTGGACGGGTGAGGCCAGTACTGGAATATGGCATTGCAGCTTGGGCAACAGCAGCTAAGTCAAACTTTAACAAAATAAGCAGAGTCCAAAATCAAGGAATGCGAATCATAACTGGAAGCCTGAAGACAACGCCTATTAATGAACTAGAAAAGATCACTTGTTTACAACCAATGCAGGATAGAAGAGATAGCAGAGCCCAGCAACAAGCTGAAAAATTTAGAAGATTGACAGACCACCCTATGTATAAAAGGTTTAGTGGTTTTGGAAAGGGAAGACTGAAGCGTAGCAACTTTGTAGAAACTGCAAAACGAAAGATTAGGGCAGATCCCATACTTAACATATCAACAGTCAAACCCATTTACAATGCAGACAAGTTCCCAGCTTGGAGACAGCAGCTACTGCCTGAGATGATAGAAAACATTCCTGGTATTGAGAAAAAGAACACTCAGCATGAAACCGAAAGAAGAGAAATAACCCTAAACTACATAAAAGAACATTACCCAAGCAGCAATTGGACCCATGCATATACAGATGGATCAGCCAAAAATTCAGTAGAGAATGGAGGAGGAGGAATTCTCCTAAATTTAAAAAATGGAGTGAAAAAAACACATTCAGTGGCAACTGGAAAGTTTTCAAGTAACTTCAAAGCGGAAGTAGAGGCTCTGAAAAATGCAGCAGAAATGCTCTTGATGGAGGAAAATAAAGAGACGCAAATAGCTATCTTTACAGATGCAAAGTCAGCTGTCTCAATACTGAAGAGCAATAACAGCACAGAAATAGCTGACCTAAGAGCAGCACTCCATGGTCTATGCCAGAAATCCAAAAAAGTTGTAATACAGTGGATACCATCACATTGCAGTATACCTGGAAATGAAGAGGCTGACAGACTGGCAAAAGAGGGCGGACGACTACCACAGCCTGACATAGACATAACCTATAATGAGGCAAAGAGGTTGATAAAAAGCACTTATAGAACCAAATGGGAATCAGAGCATCCAGGCCACCAGAAGGATGATGCATATTACAAACTCGACCGAAGAGAACAAGTAGCAATCTTCAGACTCCGCACAGGACACAACAGGTTGAAATACCACTTGTTCAACAAACTAAAGATAGGAGATACAGATGAATGTAATTGTGGAACTGGTAAAATGACAGCTAAACATTTGCTGCAAGAGTGCCCAATATATGCAGAACAGAGAAAGATATTTTGGCCCACACCTGCTTCATTCGAGGACAAGCTCTATGGAGATATCAACAAGCTCAAGTCGACTGCAGCTTACTTTAACTGTATTCAGGTTGACATTTAAATGTACATGAAGAAGTATTTAGACTGCCACACTTCATTACCACAGGCATGTCGGTTACACAAGCCTCCCAGAGGCATGAAATGGAATATTGCTTGGATAGCAAATCCATTACGTGGAAAGTCCGAATCGAAAGCTCACTGTGTGGGCTTCAAAAAAGGTGGAAAAAGTGTCCTAGTGGCACAAAATGGAATATTGCTTGGATAGCAAATCCATTACGTGGAAAGTCCGAATCGAAAGCTCACTGTGTGGATGTCATCTGCAAACTGCATTCTTCTGGCTTCTGGAAGAACAGCCTATGGTGAACGGAAGGCCCAATATACGGAAGTGAGGCTAAGCAGCCATGTGCAGGACGTGACGATTCCTTGGGTGAGCCCAGTACCAGAGCGGTGTGTGATGGCTCTGCAATTATGGAAGCCTCCTTGGATGGCGGGGAATGCCCATGGTCTGCCCCTGCCTTCCCTTGAGGGCCGACCAGGATGCCTTTGGCTGTTCTATATGGGCCAGCTGGGATGGGAGATAACACCACAACAGTGAGAGTCTAACGTCCTAAGAAACCCCCGGGAAGGTTAACCCGGTCAACAAATGCCCGCAGAAGTTGGATGTGTCGGCCTAACGGCGCAAGAACGCAGCTCTGCTGTAAACAGGCACAACGCAATCACGTCCGAAAAAAAACTCCGGATGAACGAAGAAGAAGAAGAAGAATATAAATAATCTACTCTATGCAGATGTCATTCAAATATATGCTCCAACAAGTGAATGCAGTGAAGAAAGTATAGATGAATTTTATAATGATATGGAGCGTGCTTTGAAGAAATGTAAAAAAATCAGAAATAAATATTTTAATGGATGATTTCAACGCAAATGTGGGAAATCAAGGCGATGGATGCAGTGTAGGCAACCATGGTCTCGGAGAGCAAAACGAAAGAGGATACAGACTTGTAGAATGAGCAAAAGAACAGGAAATGGTTGTAGGCAACACCTGGTTTAAACAGCATCCTAGAAGATTATGGACATGGAGGAGTCCAGACAGCAGGATTAAATACCAGATAGACTATCAGGATTAAATACCAGATAGACTACATCCTGATTAGCAGAAGGTTTCGAAATGCACTAACAGTCGCAAAAACAGTTCCCAATGCTGACTGTTACAGTGATCACAGATTAATTACAGGCACATTGAGGGTGAAGTTAAAGAAAGTCAAGTTTACAACCGGAAACACTAAATATGATTTGTGCAAATTGAAAACTGACAAAGAAATACAAGATAATTTTAACATAGAAATAAAGAACAAATTTGATATATTGTCTGATCTAGAGATCCTATTTCAAGATGTGGATGATCAATGGGAAATGTTGAAGAATTCAATCAGTTTAGCTGCAGAAAAAACTATTCCAAAATTAAAGAAAGTGGGTCGTCAGACATGGATGACTGAAGAAATTTTACAGCTAATGGAAACAAGAAGACAGAACAAAAATAATCCTGCCAAATATAAAGAAATTCACAGAAAAGTCAGAACATTATGTAAGGAGGCAAAAGAAGCATGGCTCGAGAAAAATTGCATAGAAATTGAAAAACAACACAACAGTAAAAATACCAAACTAATGCACAAAAGAATTCAGGAGCTTACTAATCAAAGAACACATACATCAGCAGACTGCCTAAAGACAAAAGATGGAAAAATCATAATAGAAAAAGATCAGATTTTACATGTATGGTCAGATTATGTGAAAAACCTTTATGATGATAACAGAGAAGAACAGTATGATATTCAAAATAATAATGAAGGACCATCAATTTTGAAGATGGAGGTTCAGAATGCTCTTAACCATATAAAATCCGGTTCAGACAGCATCACAACAGAAATGATTAATGCTTTAGAAGAATACGGAATAGATAAAGTTACCAGACTCCTGAATATCATATATGATACTGGAGATATACCTCATGAATTATGTAATTCTGTATTTATTGCAATCCCAAAGAAATCAGGAGCCTTGGAATGTGATCAACATCGAACAATTAGTATAATGAGTCACATCACGAAGATTTTGCTAAGAATTATCATGCAAAGAGTTAGGAAGAAAATACAACCTGAAATAGGAGAGGAACAATGTGGGTTTGTAGAAGGCAAGGGTACAGTAAATGCTGTGTACATACTGAGAACAGTAATTGAACGTTCTATAGAAGTAAACAAAGATCTACACCTCTGCTTTATTGACTACACAAAGGCTTTCGATAAAGTGAGACATGTCGACATGATAAGGATGCTTGAAGATCTACAAATTGATGGAAAAGACCTTAGACTTGTAAAAAACATATATTGGAAACAACAAGCTGCCATAAGAATTGATAATGAAGTAGGTCAATATCAGCCTATTAAGAGAGGTGTGAGACAGGGATGTGTAATGTCTCCAGATCTTTTTTCCCTGTACAGTGAAAATATTTTCAGAAATATAGAAGATATGGAAGGAATCAACATTGGGGGACGATACATCAATAACATTAGATATGCAGATGATACAGTCTTGATTGCAGACAATGAACAGGATCTGCAAAATTTAGTAGATGCGGTTGTTGCACACAGTGAACAACTACGGTTAGAATTGAATTGTAAGAAGACACAGATTATGGTCGTCACTAGGAAGGAAGAAATACCACAATGTAATATACAAGTAAATGGGCATATTCTTAAACAAGTTCATCGGTACAGTTATCTCGGAACAGTAATAATATCTGATGGGAGATGCCTTGAAGAGATTAGAACAAGAATTGTCATGGCGAAGGTAGCCTTTTGCAAGATGAAAAACATACTGACCAATAAAAAGATGTCAACTGAAACGAGAAAAAGAGTGTTGAAGTGCTACATAGAACCTATACTTTTATATGGACGTGAAGCGTTGACAATGAGCAGACAAGCTGAAAAATATCTTGCTCCGGCTGATAAGTTCTCGCTCCGGCTGAGAACGGCAGACATCTTTTCGACATTGTAGGCCGAGACGTGGTTGATAACAAGTCGTCCAAGCAAGAACAGTCAGCAATAACAGCATCCTAGACTGATGCACAAGTTAATTGATATCTCTTTGTGAAATTTGTTGGTAATGAAGCCACCTTTTGAAGCCGAGGCCTGGTGATGAGGCCGCGAACGCCGGCAAGTGGCATTTTGACATTCAACACTGTTTGACAACACACTCGACCAGAATGGCGGTCAGGTCGACGCAGTGACAAGTGATTGGTGGTTGCGGTGATTTGCAAGGTGCAGTAAGTAGACAACTTAATTAGATTTGAGAAACCGATAGATACTTCGAAGCGGGATTTTCTTGACGATCAGACTTTTGTACAATGATAATGCAAGGCGGGCGTGTGCGGCCCACCCGCAGTATGCGATAACGACTGAAGGTCGGCAGTGGGTGGGAGCCACGCTGTAGGCTGTTCTGCAATAAACATTATTTGTCAAACTGAGGACGCAAAAGTTTCCTGTCAAGTCTATCGTTGAGTTGTCTTTAAATTGCCTGGTGTTGTTATTAGACGAGCCACAGCAACAACTCCGTGGCAGACATAGACAGTCAAAATTTTTTGGGCATGTTATGTGAAGAAATGAATTGGAGAACTTGGTGACAACTGGCAAGACCGAAGGGAGGAGACCAAAGGGAAGACCAAGAATTAAATACCTGGATGGCTTGGCCCCATGGCATGGTCGAGACAGAAACACGGAGCTGATCCACGACTCTGGTGATCGAGTGAGATGGCAAAACATGACCGCCCACGCTTATCGGCATGGCACATGATGGATGCAGATGGTGGAGCATTGATGGCGGAAAATGCAAAATTTCTACAAAAATTTTTGGATATTGTAGTAATAGAGAGTGCATAAAAACAACTTTCCTTGAATATTAAAAAAATAGAAACAATAGTTATATCCACACACAAAACAAGACACCTAAATGTGAGATGACAATAGAAGCTAAATTCCCCCGGGAAGGCTAACCCGGTCAACAAATGCCCGCAGAAGTCGGATGTGTCGGCCTAACGGCGCAAGAACGCAGCTCTGCTGTAAACAGGCACAACGCAATCACATCCGAAAAAAAACTCCGGATGAACGAAGAAGAAGAAGAAGCTAAATTCTTCACCAAGTTGATAAATGTAAATACCTAGGGTCAACCAATGATAACATCAGATGGAAAATGCATGACAGAGATTAAGAGAATAGGTCAAGCAAATGCTGCATTCCAGAAAGTGAAAATTATGGTATGTAAAAAGTCACTGTCTCCGTGGTGAAGGGGTTGTGGGCGCAGTTCGTAATCCCGTACACTCGTGTTCAAAACACAGCTGTGCGTGATTTGGCAGCAGACCATCTTGCATTGGTATCGATGCCAATGGCATGGTTTTGCGTTGGTATTGATGCCAATGGCGTGGTTTTGCATTGGTATCGATGCCAATGGTGTGGTTTTGCATTGGTATCGGTGCCAATGGCAAATTAATTAAATTTAATTTAGTTGCATGTCCTTCACAGGACGTAGCATTCAACCCCAGCATTTTGGCTGTTCATGATTCCTGGGCAAGTTTTACGTTCAGTAGTTTGCCATTGCTTTCAGAACAACCGGCACCTATACCTTTTTTGAAAAAAACTAGCTCTGCTGTGTTTCGAACCTGGGTATACGAGATTACGAAGAAGAAAATCAGGGCTTGTGGTTGTACATGGTACAGACAAATTGTTAGAATACTGTGGGTCAAGAAGGAGAAAGTCAGGGCTTGTGAATGTACATGGTACAGACAATTTGTTAGAATACTGTGTATCAAAATGAAGACAAATACTGACATTCTACCAGATCTGAACATCAAAGGTGACTACCCACAAACAGCAACATGTTTCAGAAACTGACATTCTTTGCTCATATTATCACACTGGCTAAGAAACAACAGCAATGGAAGGCAAGTTCTTGGAAGAAGAAGCAACAGCAATGGGAGGCAAGTTCTTGGAAGAAGAAACAACAGCAATGGAAGGCAAGTTCTTGGAAGAAGAAACAACAGCAATGGAAGGCAAGTTCTTGGAAGAAGAAATAACAGCAATGGGAGGCAAGTTCTTGGAAGAAGAAACAACAGCAATGGGAGGCAAGTTCTTGGAAGAAGAAATAACAGCAAAGGAAGGCAAGTTCTTGGAAGAAGAAACAACAGCAATGGAAGGCAAGTTCTTGGAAGAAGAAACAACAGCAATGGAAGGCAAGTTCTTGGAAGAAGAAACAACAGCATTGGAAGGCAAATTCTTGGAAGAAGAAACAACAGCAATGGGAGGCAAGTTCTTGGAAGAAGAAACAACAGCAATGGGAGGCAAGTTCTTGGAAGAAGAAACAACAGCAATGGAAGGCAAGTTCTTGGAAGAAGAAACAACAGCAATGGAAGGCAAGTTCTTGGAAGAAGAAACAACAGCAATGGGAGGCAAGTTCTTGGAAGAAGAAACAACAGCAATGGAAGGCAAGTTCTTGGAAGAAGAAACAACAGCAATGGGAGGCAAGTTCTTGGAAGAAGAAACAACAGCAATGGGAGGCAAGTTCTTGGAAGAAGAAACAACAGCAAAGGAAGGCAAGTTCTTGGAAGAAGAAACAACAGCAATGGAAGGCAAGTTCTTGGAAGAAGAAACAACAGCAATGGGAGGCAAGTTCTTGGAAGAAGAGGCACAGGTGATCAGTATGAGGTGGGCACAGGGCATTAATAACACTTGTGTCATGAAAATACCTTAGACAAGGTAACTGGCCAAAGATCAAGAGTCTTTCCAGCGGGCTGTGATGAGAGCAACTTTCTGCAAAGGATCTATTAAACGAACAGTGAAAGGAAAAAAACAATCTGAGAATGACCAGTGAGTGAATGACAGAGTTACTTACTGCGACAATGACATCACATTCCTCCCGACCAAGAAACAGCATAGTCTTAGGAAGCCTAAACTTCTGGCCATGTGTGTCCACAAGATACCAGTGGTCCTGTAATGTTGTTCCTTCACCATCCTTCAGAGTATACAAATTAATGCAGAACTATAGCAATCAAAACATTATAATTTTTTTTATCAGTCACTGTGGCTCAAAATTTTCCAGAAATAGAAATAATTGGTTCTTCTTCTTCTTCTTCCATTCCCTTGAAATAAGTCTATAACTGCAATTCTTGTATGAATTTAACTGTCTCTTTTAGCTCACTCAGTGGTCCATAGAGTTTATCTTCCACTGTTGTCTCTCTAGGCCAGAAGGTTTGCCTAGATATGTTGTATTTTAGGCAGTCTTGGAGGATCTACTGTCCATGACACTAATCCACATGTGCACATGGCTGATTCACCAATCTTGAATTTTGTATACATGTGGTTGTGTAATCTTCTTCTTCTTCTGCGTTCATCCGGAGTTTTTTTTCCGGACATGATTGCGTTGTGCCTGTTTACAGCAGAGCTGCGTTCTTGCGCCGTTAGGCTGACACATCCGACTTCTGCGGGCATTTGTTGACCGGGTTGACCTTCCTGGGTGTTGTGTAATCTATTGTGTCTTGTTCTCAGGTGCAGAATAATTACTTTTTCTGGTCTGTTCATAACATAGTAGTCATCTTGAGCAGGCTTTTTTGGTGGCTTTCTGATTGATTTTATCACTCTTCTTTTAATGGTATGTAACGGGCTGTTCTTCTTGTGTTCCTTATTTAGTTAATCGATCAGCTCTCTCATTTCTCCACAATGAGATAGTGTTCACAGTATGGTGACCTGCTAAGTTCAGAAAGTAGTGTACTTAGTACTGGTAATTTCCCAGACAAGAGCGCATCGAGTACTTATTTTGCATCTGTCAGTAGCACCACAGGCTGTGTACCATGGCTGGTATTTAGTACTTCCTCTGTTGCTATCTTGATTGCCTCAATTTCAGCATCAAAGTTATGGCAGTACTTTCCTATTGGTACTCTGGTTGTGTCCCTAGTATTATTTGTGCACAGGCACCAGTAAATGTTGTCTTCTTCTTCTACCTGTCATCTCCCATGGAGGACAGGCTCACAACCAACATGTGCCCAGCTCTTTCATCTCCCATGGAGGACAGGCTCACAACCAACATGTGCCCAGCCCTTTCATCTAACATGAAGGACAGACTCACAACCAACACGTCCAGCCCATTTCCCATGGAGGGCAGGCTCACAACCAACACGTCCAGCCCATTTCCCATGGAGGACAGGCTCACAGCCAACACATGCCCAGCCCTTTCATCTCCCATGGAGGACAGGCTCACAACCAACACATGCTCAGCCCTTTCATCTAACATGGAGGACAGGCTCACAACCAACACGTCCAGCCCATTTCCCATGGAGGGCAGGCTCACAACCAACACATCCAGCCCATTTCCCATGGAGGACAGGCTCACAACCAACACATGCCCAGCCCTTTCATCTAACATGGAGGACAGGCTCACAACCAACACATCCAGCCCATCTCCGATGGTGGACAGGCTCACAACCAACACATGCCCAGCCCTTTCATCTCCCATGGAGGACAGGCTCACAACCAACACATACTAAGCTCATCTCACATGGAAGACAGGCTCACAACCAACACATGCTCAGCCCATTTCCCATGGAGGACAGGCTCACAACCAACACATGCTCAGTCCATTTCCCATGGAAGACAGGCTCACAACCAACACATGCTCAGCCCATTTCCTATGGAGGACAGGCTCACAACCAACACATACTCAGCTCATCTCCCATGGAAGACAGGCTCACAACCAACACATGCTCAGCCCATTTCCCATGGAGGACAGGCTCACAACCAACACATGCTCGGCCCTGTGTAGACACGTTCATGATTGGCTGGATTTTGCAGCTAAAGTTGTCTAGGTGATGTGGCAGCCAATCTCATGCCAACCCTCCTTTGTCACCTTTTATGACATGCATGATAGGTTACAGGTCCATTATGGGCCCTGATAACACATGGACAAATGAACATTTGTAGTTCATAGGTCATTAGTTTAGTCAGAGAGAGAACAATCCATGACACCAGTTGTCACGGCGCCTGGAAATGTTCACCTTAATTTTCAGTTGTTTTTCTTAGCCTGTGTTTACAAATACAAATTGACTGCCCCCTGACAAAAAGAGGCTGACTTCTGAATTATCTTTTCTACCATTGAATGTAGTCATTCTTCATCTGTCTGACCCATACTGCAATACTGATTGGACGTTAGAGTTAGACATTCCATGTTTGGTACTTCTTCTTCTTCTTCTTCAGCATTCCGAGCCATTGAGGTTCTTTGCTGCAAATACAATCTGTCTCCATTCGTCTCTCTGGTGGACCTTCTCTTGCCAGTCGTTGATTCCAAGTGCTTGTAGGTCTGTATGTATATTATCTCTCCACCGCCTTCTTGGTCTACCTCGGGGTCTACGGTCATTTATTTCCTGAGTGTAAGCGAGTTTTGTTTCCCTATTATCTTCCATTCTTTCTATATGCCCCAGCCATTGTAGTCTATTAGCCTTCATGATACCAGTGATTAGCGGGGACTTAAACAAATCATAAATGTCTTTGTTACTTCTTCTTTTCCACTCTCCACTTTGTGTATCCCTAATGGGTCCAAAGATGCGTCTTAAAATTTTGTTCTCAAAGGTTTGTAACAAGGCTTCGTCTCCTTTCGTTGTACTCCAGGTTTCAGAGCCATACAGCACAACTGGTCTGATCAGTGTTTTGTATATTGTGATTTTGGTGTTACGAGATAGCGCCTTTGATTTTAGTAGATGTTGTAGTGCATAGTATATCTTATTTCCAGAGTTGATTCTAGTTTGTATTTCTTCCCTTATGATGTTGGAGCAGTTGAAGATTGTACCCAGGTATTTGTATGTTTCCGTTCTTTTAATGGTCATATTATCTATTTGTATGTGGCCAGAGTTTTTAGCCATTCCGTCTCTTGAAATTACCATATATTCTGTCTTATCTTGGTTGATAACCAGCCCCATCTGTTGGGCTTTTTCCTTTAAGTGAGTCAATATTTCTAATGTCTTTTGTTCACTTTGCCCTATAATATCTATATCATCTGCATAACCAAGCAGCTTGGATGTTCCTCCAATATCACATTCCTCCTTTACCTTCCTTACAACTTTCTCTAGAGCCAGATTGAAGAGTAGCGGCGATAGTGCATCACCCTGTTTCAAGCCAGATGTTATTTGGAAGGGGTCTGATTTCCTGCCTTTATATGTTACTATATTATAAGTATCTTCCATGCATAGTTTGGTCATGTTAATTAACTTCCTTGGTATTCCAAATTCCTGCATAACATTCCATAGACTATTCCTATGGACACTATCATAAGCCTTTTTAAAATCCACAAAAATGTTATGGAGATCTCTTTTATATTCCCAATGTTTCTCGGCTATTTGTCGTAAGATAAATATCTGATCTATTGTTGATCTGTTTTGTCTAAAACCCGCCTGGTAGTCACCTAATATGTCTTCTGAATATGGTTTTAGTCTATTTAGTAATACTGCGGATAGTATCTTATAGCTTGTGGACAGTAGTGATATTCCTCTATAATTTCCACATTGGAACTTGTCTCCTTTCTTAAAGATAGGTATCAATAATGACTCTTTCCAGTCATGGGGTAATTCTTCTGTCCTCCAGATTTTTATTATTAGTTCGTATAGCTTTAGATGTAATGCATGGCCACCTGCCTTTATAAATTCAGCAGCAATTCCATCAGTCCCAGTTGCCTTATTGTTTTTAAGTCGTGTGATTACATATAGGATTTCTTCAAATGTAGGTTCTTCAATTTGTGGTTCGCATGTTAGAACCTCTTCCTGTGGGAAAATGTTACTTGGAGCTTCACAATTTAGTAATTCAATAAAATATTCTTTCCATGTGTTGCACATTTCTTCATTGGTATTTATCATATTCCCATTTTTGTCTTTTAAACCATATGTGTTTTGTTGGTGCCCTCGTTTCATTGACTTCAGTACTTTAAAAAACTTTCTGGATTCATTTTTCTGGTGATTAGTTTCCATATCTTTGATTATATTACTCATATATTCTCGCTTCTGCTGTCTGACTATTTTTGTAGCCTCTTTACATTCATTTCTATAATGCTCTTCCTTTTGGATGTTATTGATGTCATTTAACCATACATGTCTGGCATTCTTCTTCTTAGTGACTGCTTCTTCACATTTTTGATTGAACCATCTGTTCTTTCTATGCGTGGTTGACACACCGAGACATTCTTCTGCGGTAGATTGAAGTGTATTCTTGATGTTCAACCAAGTTTGGTCAACGCTTTCCTCCAAAGGGTTTTGAAAAGTTTCAAGTTTACATTTTATTTCATCTGTAAATTTCTCTTTGACTGTAATGTCTTGTAGTTTTTCTCTGTTATATGTTGGGTGTAATCTTTGTAATTTAGTATAGAAAGCTCTCTTAAGTTTTATTTTAAATTTTGCTCCAACGAGGAAATGGTCACTGTGGCACTCAGCTCCTCTATAACTTCTGACTTGCTGTATGTTTGATGCATTTCTGTTGTTAATTAAAATGTGATCTATTTGATTATAGGTTCTCTTGTCACATGATTTCCAAGTTTGTTTGTGTATATCCTTTCTTTGTAGTCTGGTACTGCTAATCTGCAGTCCTTTGGCTTCTGCCAGGTTGATGACTCTCCATCCATTATCATTTGAAGTTGTATGTAGGCTTTCCATACCGGCCACTTTTTTATTAGTTTGCTCTCTACCTATTTTTGCATTGAAGTCTCCCAGCACAATCAGGATGTCCTGTTTGGGGGTTTCTTCTATGACATCTTCCAGATCATTATAAAAGTCTTCTTTAATATCATCTTCTTTCTCTTCAGTAGGTGCATGTACATTAATCATCGTTATATTTTTCCATTTACCTTTTATTCGTAATTTACTAATCCTGTCATTAAAAGCTTTAAAGTTTAAAATGTTCCCCCATAACTCTTTTTTGATGACAAATCCTGTTCCTAATTCATGTTTATTTTGGGTGTTTCCTCCATATATTATAATCATTCCATTTTGCTCTAAAGTACCCTCTCCTGGCCACCTTATTTCTTGAATTGCTGTGATATCCATTTGATATTCAACCAGCTCCCGGGTTAGTTCTTCGGCCGCTCCAGCTCGATATAGTGTCCGTACATTCCATGTTCCAAATCTCAAAAGTCCTTTAACGTTCCAAGGTCGTTGTCCAGATAAGTCAGTCCGATATCGAGGCTCATGTATTTGTTTCGTAACAAAGAAAGGTTTTTACAAAGGTGGGGATGTTAACCCCACGCTTCAACCCCCAACCTGGAGGACCAGGGTGTTTCTCTTTGTCTGTTCTCTACCCTTTGACCTGTCCGGCTTGGGAGGCCCTGCTGGTAGCTACGCTACCGCCGGCATAGCTCTCAGGGTCATTGAGAAACTCAAGCTCCCCCACCACGACAAGGTGGAAACACCATCGGGGGAGCATGTTTGGTACTAGATGGAAATAATATATACATTGGTTGTAGAGAGTGAAAGAATGGGCCTTAATTTGAATAATAGAAAAACAGAAGTCCTGGTGGTATCAAAGAAACAGATTGTGCCTAAATGTGCAATTACAGTACATGACGTTTAGTTGTTTAGTCAATGGATCAACATCATGGCACATGGGTACAACCCATAAGTGCCTCGTTCTACTCCTAACTCAAGCCTGAGTCCGGAGAATCTCAGCTTAGTGCACGAACTCTGTAGCACCGGTGAGGATCCTGAAATACTTTGGGTAGATTTTAAACTCAAAATTTTACCCGGGCAGTGCAGAAATATTTGCCAAAAGAGAGATAGAGGAAGACAGTGTGAAAAGAGTCTTGACAGTCTTGTTCATGGCACAGAAGGGAGTCAACACAAGAATTGATCCATGCCCGTGGGAGATCATAGTTTGTGGAGAAGCATGATCGCCCACACCAGCCGGCAGGCACTGGATGATGATGATGAGTATTAGTACTATGAAATCTCTGCTTGCCTTTTGTAATCTTATCTCAATATCTATTTGAAATTTCATTGTTCCTTCATCTTAGTCTATACTATCATCATCATCAAGTGCCGTGCCAGCTGTCGTAGGCGTTCATGGCTCTCCACAGATCTCGGTCTTTGGTTTTCTGGATCAACTCTGCTGCTGATATTCCTCCATGCCACCATCTCAATCCATCCAGCATTATTTCTCTTGGTCTGCCTCTGCCTCTCTTCCCCTCGATCATCAGTAGCTGGATGACTGTCTGGTGTTACCTGTGGCTCATGACTGTCCCTACCGGATGAGGATGTCCTAAGACAGCCATTAACGTCGTTCACTAACTCTGATATATGTTTTGCCATGAAGTCTTGGGAAGATAATGTGGTGGTTTCCCCTTACCTTCCACATTCACATGGTGGTCTTTTTACCTCTGCCTTTGACAGCCATTTCCGACTGTAAGGACAAGTGAGTGCCCTGCTCTGCTCAGCTGCAGAGTTGTCCACTTATTCCGGTGGATACTCGGTCCCCAGAGCTGTCTTAGCCACACCGTGGTGTGTTTCCATCCTCTACCACGGGGAGGTGCAGTTGGGATTTTCCCTTCCTAAAGTTATGGTCTATGACCAAAACTCTCCAGTACTTTTAGAGGATAGTCTATACTATACTGCTACCTAAATATGTAACTGAGGCTGGCATACTAGTGCAGTCCACGAGAGGGTGGCTGATGATAATGTCATGAGTACAGTCAGACGGTGGGGTAAATGCCTGCGTTCATCGTCCACTAGCAGAGGAAGAGACTTATCTATCACTTATTCCTCAGTGCATAATCATAAACTAAAAAAGCATCATTGTCTCACCCATGTTCTTTTTGACGTATCCGTTAGTTTTTTTTTTTTCACGAACAACTCTCAACTCTGCATTTCATAATGGACTCCAATGTGCCTCATCAATTTCCAAAGAAATTCCCCTATTAATGTGCTGTTGGGGTTATAATGATTGATTAATAATTAAATGTAAATAATTTTAATTATTATATTATTATTTAAATATTTATTATTATTAATTATATTATTAAATATAGTATACTAACTATTGAATTGTATAATGTTACCTTATCGTTAGAGCTTGCCATCTCTGTTTCAGCTGCAGCCAGCCAGCATATCTGTATCACTTAAGAATCATGTTGCATGAAATGATCTCAAGTTATCTTAATGAATTTCAAAGTCATATTTCCATTTTGCTCCCATGTAAATCACCTAAGCAAAATTTATATCACATAACACTATGACCCGGAAGTGCCATTGCCATTTACTTAAAAGTTGAAAAACTTGCAAACAAGAAATGTAACGAAAGAAGCCAGACTAAGGGCGATGTTTTGGCTCTAACCCTGTGTTTTTATGTTTGTTTGTTCGTATATCATTTACGGGACATCGCTGCCATCATCAGCATCTTTCAGCTGATTGTTGAATTCTTGGCAAGATTATTATGCTCAGTAGTTTGCCATTGCTTTCTGGGCGACCGGCTCACATACCCTTTAAGTTATCGACGCGGAAAGAGCCGCTACCGATTCTCGCGCACGTCACTTACTCGCGAGAGTATACGGGATTACGGAGAAAGTCTAGTAATACCTAGACCGGGGAGACCGGCAACCTTGTATTACAAGTGTTACATCAACCCGTTTAGACTTTTTAAAACTTATTCTATCTCATACAATCGTTACTTTAACTTCGTCTTTCCCGTACTGATTTTCTTTGACTCCTTCAAAACTAAGTTGAGACCGTTATAAGCTGAAAAATCGATTGTTGATGGATTCCATAATCACTCATAGGTCATAAACTGTCTACCTCTAGATAATGAAAAGTGAATTGCTGATTGTTTCAAAGATCATATGTCTGCTCTTCTTTCACCAGTGACCACATCCTGTCTGCTACAGGCACAATGGTTCAGAAACAATCAGGGTTGCCACTTTTTTTTTGACCAAAAGTATCTTGAAACGGCCCAAACAACATCCATAAATATCTAGATTTCGTTGGAAAGTATCTAGGAAAAAAATCCAGATTGAGAAAGTAAGAAATTACATATGTATTGATGTGACTGCCGGACTCCCTGGCGAAAAGTTTACGGCTGTCGCCGTAATCCCGTCTATTCTCGTGAGTAACGCAGCTGCGACCGAACCGACAGCGGTTCGAGCCGCGCTGGTAACTTACAGGGGTATGTGAGCCGGTCGCTCAGAAAGCAATGGCAAACTACTGAGCGTAATCTTGCCTAGTACATCAACAGCAGCTGAAAAAGTATGATGTTGACTGCACCGTCCTGTAAGGGATATGCAACTTTAAAAAGAAAATTGATGTGACTTATCTATAGAATTATGTCTTCATCTTCACTGATGCCTATCTCACAAGATGCACTTAGCTTGGATGATGAAGTTGAAGCTTCAGATTCAAAATGACTCTGGTATGCTTTAGCTGTTCCAATTTCTTTTATTACACGATCAGGCAGCTGATAAGTTGAACAGCATTTTCCTGCTCTCATCAGGCCAAATCTTTTGTCAACATAGGATTTAAAAGATCAAGTTTCATCCTGTTTCTTAGTTTACATTTTGTATAATTCACAGTACTGAAAACTCTTTCCGCATCAGCATTTGAATGGGATAGTATCATGGCAGACATCGCACATTCAAAGAGCTCACAGAATGGACTGTTACCTGAGACATCTTTAAATTGTCTTACTTCACTCCAAAAGGCTTCAGTTTCTGTTTTGTTTGTCCAGTCAACCAAATTTATTTTGGTTAACTAATATTCTGCTTCCGCCACACTATTATCAGTAGCCCCTAAAAATTTAATAACTTGACAATATTTAGGTATGTCCTTTACTGGCTGAGGTATGTTGTTAATAGAAAAGAGTGAAATATTTTTCAATACATCTAAATTTTCAGGAAGTCTCTGCTTCAGTTGATCGAATAATGAGACAAGAAAATCTTGACAGCGCTTTCTTAAGTTGTTCTCTTCATTTTCTGTTAACAGTCCTTTTGTTTATAAACCATCAATTTTTAATTCGATTTGGTATCCCAGGTATGGCTTGGGAGCCAAATAGCTCTCTATAGTGCAAGTGAACAAGTCAGCTTTACAAGTTGGCAATATAAGTCTTTTACCAATTGAGTGAAATAGCAAAGTGAGGTCGTCAAGTAATTTAACTTTATCAACATTTTGAGATTCAAATAGTTTATTAACTTTATGCACTTCACTTAAAATGGGTTGTAAAACGAGAAAGAATGCCAAAATTTTCATCACTGTACATTCTATATAGTATTTCAGCTGTGTAGCACTTTTCATTTTGTCTTGTTATTTCGAAGTGTGACTTCAACTCCAACCATCGGTTCACAATTACTTCAACAGCTGGTTGAATTGATAACCATCTTGTTTTGCAATATGACAGAATTTTCAGTGGTGAGGAACTATCATTTAATGCTTTATATAAATTATTATATTGCTGTTGTCTGACAGATGATTTGGAGAACCAGTTATGTGTTTTAGCAATAAGGAATTCCAAATTCCTTGGTAAACATTCTGATGAGGCATGTGATAATGCTAGCTGCAAGGAATGACACGCACATTTTATGAGGATTAAAGATGGGATATCTTCCTTCAATTTTGCATACACGCCATGGTTGATAACAACCATTATCGATGCATTATCGGTTCCAATTGCAGCCAAATTCTTTAAGTTTAAATGTTTACTGACCAAAAGTTTCTTCAGTGCCCGTATGCGCCCTTTTACTCATTACTGGGGGGGTTTGCCAGATTATTGAGCGTTGACCCAAGTCAGTTCAAAGTTTAAATAATGGCAGTTACCATAATTTACGCGCGTCCAGACCAAACATACAATGGGTAAATGACACCGAAAGAAAAGTAAAATCTAGAAAGTATTCAAAATATCCGACTCCAAATGAAAAGTATCTAGAATTGCATCCAGCATCCAAACGTCAGAAAACGGTATCCAGACGCCGGCAAAAACCTCTAGATCTGGATATAAAATATCTAGAATGGCAACTATGGAAACTTCTTCTTCTTCTTCTTCGTTCATCCGGAGTTTTTTTTTCGGACGTGACTGCGTTGTGCCTGTTTACAGCAGAGCTGCGTTCTTGCGCCGCTAGGCCGACACATCCGGCTTCTGCGGGCATTTGTTGACCGGGTTAACCTTCCCGGGGGGTTTCTTAGGACGTTAGACTCTCACTGTTGCGGTGTTATCTCCCATCCCAGCTGGCCCATATAGAACAGCCAAAGGCATCCTGGTCGGCCCTCAAGGGAAGGCAGGGGCAGACCATGGGCATTCCCCGCCATCCAAGGAGGCTTCCATAATTGCAGAGCCAACACACAGCGCTCTGGTACTGGGCTCACCCAAGGAATCGTCACGTCCTGCACATGGCTGCTTAGCCTCACTTCCGTATATTGGGCCTTCCGTTCACCATAGGCTGTTCTTCCAGAAGCCAGAAGAATGCTGTTTGCAGATGACATCCACGCAGTGAGCTTTCGATTCGGACTTTCCACATAATGGATTTGCTATCCAAGCAATATTCCATTTTGTGCCACTAGGACACTTTTTCCACCTTTTATGAAGCCCACACAGTGAGCTTTCGATTCGGACTTTCCACGTAATGGATTTGCTATCCAAGCAATATTCCATTTCATGCCTCTGGGAGGCTTGTGTAACCGACATGCCTGTGGTATGAAGTGTGGCAGTCTAAATACTTCTTAATGTACATTTAAATGTCAACCTGAATACAGTTAAAGTAAGCTGCAGTCGACTTGAGCTTGTTGATATCTCCATAGAGCTTGTCCTCGAATGAAGCAGGTGTGGGCCAAAATATCTTTCTCTGTTCTGCATATATTGGGCACTCTTGCAGCAAATGTTTAGCTGTCATTTTACCAGTTCCACAATTACATTCATCTGTATCTCCTATCTTTAGTTTGTTGAACAAGTGGTATTTCAGCCTGTTATGTCCTGTGCGGAGTCTGAAGATTGCTACTTGTTCTCTTCGGTCGAGTTTGTAATATGCATCATCCTTCTGGTGGCCTGGATGCTCTGATTCCCATTTGGTTCTATAAGTGCTTTTTATCAACCTCTTTGCCTCATTATAGGTTATGTCTATGTCAGGCTGTGGTAGTCGTCCGCCCTCTTTTGCCAGTCTGTCAGCCTCTTCATTTCCAGGTATACTGCAATGTGATGGGATCCACTGTATTATAACTTTTTTGGATTTCTGGCATAGACCATGGAGTGCTGCTCTTAGGTCAGCTAGTTCTGTGCTGTTTTTGCTCTTCAGTATTGAGACAGCTGACTTTGCATCTGTGAAGATAGCTATTTGCGTCTCTTTATTTTCCTCCATCAAGAGCATTTCTGCTGCAGTTTTCAGAGCTTCTACCTCCGCTTTGAAGTTACTTGAGAACTTTCCAGTTGCCACTGAATGTGTTTTTTTCACTCCATTTTTTAAATTTAGGAGAATTCCTCCTCCTCCATTCTCTACTGAATTTTTGGCTGATCCATCTGTATATGCATGGGTCCAATTGCTGCTTGGGTAATGTTCTTTTATGTAGTTTAGGGTTATTTCTCTTCTTTCGGTTTCATGCTGAGTGTTCTTTTTCTCAATACCAGGAATGTTTTCTATCATCTCAGGCAGTTGCTGCTGTCTCCAAGCTGGGAACTTGTCTGCATTGTAAATGGGTTTGACTGTTGATATGTTAAGTATGGGATCTGCCCTAATCTTTCGTTTTGCAGTTTCTACAAAGTTGCTACGCTTCAGTCTTCCCTTTCCAAAACCACTAAACCTTTTATACATAGGGTGGTCTGTCAATCTTCTAAATTTTTCAGCTTGTTGCTGGGCTCTGCTATCTCTTCTATCCTGCATTGGTTGTAAACAAGTGATCTTTTCTAATTCGTTAATAGGCGTTGTCTTCAGGCTTCCAGTTATGATTCGCATTCCTTGATTTTGGACTCTATTTATTTTGTTAAAGTTTGACTTAGCTGCTGTTGCCCAAGCTGCAATGCCATATTCCAGTACTGGCCTCACCCGTCCAGTATATAACTTCTTGAGAACTTTCTCATCTGCTCCCCACGTTGTATCAGCAAGCTTTTTCATGATTGCCATTCTTTGCCTTCCTCTTGTTCGATTTTTCTCAACCTGTGTCTTCCATGTCAGGCGACGATCAAAGGTGACTCCTAGATAGTTTGGATTTTCTTCATGGCGCAATATTTTTCCATTCAATACCAGCTTAGGGTGCTGAGTTTTAGTTGAGAGGGAGAACACTGTGCATGTTGTTTTCTCCTCACTTATCTTCACTAGCCATGATTTTGACCAGTCCTCTAGCGCTAATAGGGCTTGCTGTATTCTGCTGTTAGCTGTACTAATATATTCTTCAGATGTCCATATGGCTAGGTCATCTGCAAAGGATGATGTGTGTACTCTGGCTGGAAAATTTTCCGTGATGTCATTTATATATGCTAGGAATAATGTTGGTGAAAGAACTCCTCCTTGGGGGACACCTTGCTCCAATAGCATCATTTTGCTGGTTTGTCCTTGTACTTTTGTCCTGGCAGTTCTGTTCTCAAGGTAGTGGCTGATCCATTTGTACATTTTCCCACAAACATGCATTTTTTGCAGTTTTACTTTCAGTCCTTCCTTCCATACTTTATCAAATGCTTTTTCTAAATCTATCCAGACCGCTAGTGTGTGCTTTTTCTCTTGGAAGGCATCCTCTATTTCCTGAGCTATATAGGTTATTTGATCTTCAGTGGATCTGTACTTTCTGAATCCTGCTTGGTGAGGTGTTAAGAGTTGGTTTTCTTCCAGATGCCATGTTAGCCTTCCATTGATAATGCGTTCCATTAATTTTCCTACACAGCTAAGAAGACTGATAGGTCGATAGCCATTTGGTTCTTCCAGGTCTTTTCCTTTCTTTGGGACTGGTATTAGTATAGCTTCCTTCCATGCCTGTGGGACTATTCCCCTCTTCCAGCTGTAATTTAGGACTGCTAGTAGTTTCTTTTTTGCCTTAGTGCCTAGTCCTATTAGCATTTCATTTGTGATTCCATCCTTTCCTGGTGATGTCTTCTTTTTTAGGGTATTCATTGCCTGTTCCATTTCTTCCATTGTTAGATTTGCCATCATATATTCTGCTGCTGTCTCTGTATATCTATGATGTATCTGTTTATCTTTGATTGCTTTCTTCTGTTCGGCTGTAATATCAATGTGGTTTGCACTGGCATAGTGTTCCATTAGTGCATTTGCAGCCTTTTTTCCTGTAAGCAAGGCATTTCCTTGTTTAATTGTTATTTGTTTGTTTCTAGGTCCTTCATTGTTCATGGCTTTCACTAGTTTCCATAGTTTGTTTCCATCCCTGTCAAAATTCAGGTTTCTGTTTTTTTCCTCCAACAATCTCTTGTTGTTTGATTTACTGTTCTTTTATATTTTGCTGAGATGGCTTTGAGAGAGATGTTCGCTTCAGTTGTTTGTTCTCTCTCTGCGGTCTTCCTAGCATCTTCAACTTTGTCCTCCAAAATTTGTAGTTCTTCAGTCCAGTATGGTTTGTAATTTTTCCTCGCTCCTCTTGGAATAGACTCAGTGGCCGCCTGTATTATTGCTCTGTTTAGACTTTCCACCATTTGCTTCATGTTGCCATATCGTGTATTTATGTTTTCACAATATTTGTCTGTTAGTATGGCAAATCTGTCCCAATCTGCTCGTTTGTAATTCCAACGGGGCAAAGGCTTTTGCTCCTGTGGAACATACTCCATATTTATTACAAGCTTGATTGGTCTGTGGTCACTACCTGCTAATTGGTCAAGCACATGGCGATCGATTTTGTGGAGGATGTCTCCTGTGCAGAAAGCTAAGTCTGGAGTAGAAGTGGTAAGCCATCTTCTGGAGTAGAAGCTCGGTGTGTCATCCGCTTTGTTGAGTAGATGGAGATTTGAGTCTATTTCCCAGTCCTCCACTTCATCTCCTCTTTTGTCAGTATCTGGGTATCCCCATCTTTCTGAACGGCTATTAAAGTCTCCGACAACAATGCAATGTGTGTCAGTTATTTCCATGTTTGAGAGTGTAAGATCCTTATCTGCCGGGCTATACAGATTGTAAATTCTTATTTTCACGTCCTTTATCATTATATCAACACCTATAATTTCCGTTTGGTTGTCAGAGATCACAGATACTTCGCTGCAAGGTATTGTATTTCGTGTAAGTATTACAACTCCTCCTTTGTGTCCTTCGCGGTCGAAACGTGTGGCCTGATATCCCTGAACTGAAAATGTGCGATTGGCGTTGAGGTGTGTCTCTTGAATGCATGCCACATCTATTCTATCTTTATGAAGACGCTGTGTTAGGGAGGCTTTCTTGTTATAAACTCCTTCTGCATTCCATTGTAGTATGTTGAGTGTCCGGGGTGTTTGGTCAATAGCTCTTAACCTACTCCTCTGTGCCTTGACTCCACAGCACAGGGGAAGGTGACCACCAGTAGTCATGGGTGGACCTCCTCGAGGCAGGGGGCCCGGCACTATCACCGCCTGATGGGACTTCACGGGATTAGCACCATAACGATTAATTTTCATCTGTGGCATCATGAAATGATAAAGTTACGTTGCACTGCTTTGTCAAGCCTGTGGCTCAGTACATCCGATTTCGACAAGCATTTGTTCGGGATGCTTTCCCTAGCCTTTGACTGTCCCCAGTCTACCTACAAGGCAGCAGGTTTGTACGTCGCTTGGTCAGGTCCCTCTCCCTTGACCTGTCCGACATGGGTGACCCTACCAGTAGCTGTGCTACCGTCGGCATAGCTCTTGGGGTCATTGGAACGCGCAAGCCCCTCTACCTCGTCAAGGTGGACGCACGGCAGAGGGGACTATGGAAACAATGGCAAACTACTGAACGAGGGAATGCTGTGGTTGATTGCGACATCCTGTAAAGGACATGCAACTTAATTAACTGGTACAAGTAATAACACATCAAACCTGAGAGGCTTTGGTTCATCTGTCCATGCTGCCACCTGCAGCAACTTGTCTTATCTGACATAAACATGTTTTATTTGTCTTTGAGGGTCCCTAATGAATGTCACCTCTATTTAACGAATTCATGTGAATTCCTTTTTGACAAATTTATTTGCCATTTCAGTGACAACTATATTGCGATTGGAAGGGATTTACCGTACTATCACCACTTAGGGTGAATAACAAGCACCATATAGCTTCGCTAAAATGCATTTTATGATTTTATAACTGTCCCGTGTGTTAGTGGAATGATGGGCCGCAACCTTTCAAGGCATCTGGGTTGGAATGTGTTGACCATGATTGATTGATTGATTGATTTAGGAACCGACATCACAGCATTCGGGGCATTCCCATAAGCGCTCCGTCCCCATCCTCAGAAGCCAGCTGTGCAGAATCATGGTCCTCCTAGAATGCCTCTCCGGTGATCTGAAATTCCAGGACCAGGATTTATGGGCTTGGAGAGGGGAACTGCAGCTCTCTGCTACACAGACCCGTGCTGGTGGTATTTCAGGGCCGTCTCCAGGGATATCTCCTGCACTATTTTTACTTCGATAGATTGAAGCCCTTTTCTTGACCCAAATCACTTGAATGTCAGGCGCGAGTAACTAGTTTTCTTTATGAGTTAACTTCTTTTAAAATACCCTCATTGCTTTTTTCCATTTGTCCAGTGTGTAGTCATCGCTCTATAAAACCACACATCTGCAGCTTCCACACTTTGCTTATTGTCCATGCTTCACTTTCGTACATCAGTATTTTATTTTACACTTTGAACTCAAGCGTAGTACATTCACGCCAGGTGGCAAATCCACCCCGACTTTAAAGGTACTTGTAATTTACGTCCCAAGTCAAGGACGAGAAGTCAACATTTTAACCCCTGATTGAGAAAGATAACTCTGCAGAAAATATCCTTCATCTCGCGAAATGCCGCCTTTGCTTGGGTAGTCCTATATTTAACTTTCTTAATACATTTTCCATTTGCTGTTCTTAAAGCACCCAAATGTTAAATATCTTGGCTTGTTTGAGAATGACTTCATTCAATCACGAGGAAGCTTATAATAGAGTCATTAATGATCCCTTGAGACATTCTCATGAAGAATATACTATAGTGTTAGTACCTGAGAGGTGAATTAGAAGCAGCTACCCTTCAATCTAGTAGGGTTGTTCTCCGCGTAGGTTCGCGGATCTCAGACGCGCGCATTACCCCCGAAGTAACACTAGGATTGGCATTCTCGCCGATCTATTCTATTTTTACACAAGCGAGATTGCAGGAATTTAAGCACCAGGGATTGGAAGGATACTATTTGCAGATTATTTCTATGCATATAGGCATGGGGAAGACGACGCAAATAGCGTAAGATTTGCAGGAGACTGCGGAGGTAGATATCATCTTAGAATGAACAAGTTAAGAGGAGAGTGAACGCAGTAAAGCTGGAAGACAGACACTGTCAGATTTTTCAGTGTGTGTATGGGGTGGTGAAGGGATGTGTACTGACCCCAAGCCTCTTCATCCTATACACAGAAAGAATTTTTAAACAAGTTGAAATGCCTGTTAACATCAATGGAAGAATCATAAACAATCTTAGGTATGCTGACGACACCGTGTTACTAGCAGAAAGTGAGCAAGAGTTACAAGACCTAGTGGAACACGTAAACAGGCTCAGTGCAGAATGTGGCTTAGATATTACCATTTTAAAAAAAAAAACTGAACAAAACAATGATAATTAGCAGTGAAAAGGAAAGGTCATCGATGAACACCACAGTAAATGGGGATACACTAGAACAAATAACACTTTTCTTGTAAAAAAAACATATAGGGCCTATTGGAAACAACAAGCTGCCATAAGAATTGATAATGAAGTAGATCAATATCAGCCTATTAAGAGAGGTGTGAGCCAGGGATGCGTAATGTCTCCAGATCTTTTTTTCCATGTACAGTGAAAATATTTTCAGAAATATAGAGGATATGGAAGTAATCAATATTGGGGGACGATACATCAATATATTTATGGATTAAGTGTGTTTTTCCTGGTGGAATGGAGTTCGGACCGTGCAACGGAGTTCGTGCACGCGCGCCCAGACTCCCTTCGGCGTATCATCGGCGCCCGGTGGCGATAGTTAAGTCTAACATGACGACCAGATGACCGACAAGGACACAGCGTGGTAAGAGAGCGGGCGCGCGCAAAAGGCGGTTAAAATGTGACAGATTGGGCATCGGACACGTTCGAGTACTGTACTGGAACTGTGCGTCATTTAGTCAACGCCGACCCATTCTTGAAAAACTAATCTACGGAAGCGATATTATAGTCTTACAAGAAACACAACTCGGCGACGGAACAGTCAATGTCGCGGGGTTTCAGGGTTTCTTTAACAGGCGGCACCTCGGACAGGCCATTCTGGTCCGCGACAACATACTGGTGTCTGAGATGGAAATATCCGTCTGGAACAGTGATGCCCTGCAAGTGCAGGCATTAAGAATAATGATGCCAGTGCAGCTTGTAAACTGAGAACGTTTATGCGCGAAATGCGAAGGTCGACGTGCGACTATGGCAGAGTTTGTTCGATATGGATGAAAGGCATATCATCTACTGTGGGGACTTCAATGCCAGAGGCAGTCAATGGGGGAATTGCATCACCAATAGACAGGGAGAAGATCTGGAGAACGCTCTGGCATCTGCTGCCCTAGTCTGTCTGAATGATGGGAAGGTCACTAGAATAGCCACTCGACCAGGTGACTCTGACAGCGTCATTGACTTGGCTCTGGTGTCGCCCACCATCGCACCAAGGTGCCGGTGGGGCACACTGGGATACCACGACAGTGACTACTACCCTTGTATCATCCTGATCGAGAAAGACAGGGCCAGGAGTCAAGGACACAAGACAAATGCCTTCCCGTACGACAATTCTGGTCAAGATGCCATAAGCAAGATCAGAAGAAGAAAACTAACTTCCTCCCGCAGGAGACAAGAAAGATGGTTGCAGCCACCATGGTGGAATGGAGAGGTCGAGAAGGCATGGCTGGGAAAGAGGCAGGCTGTCAAAGACTGGCAAAAAGCCAGAAAGGCTAACATGCTACAGATTGAGTTGGCGGACCTGAAGACTGAGGTCCATAGTACGATGACTTATTCAAATCCTGCGCCAAACAGGCCAAGGCCGAGAAATGGGACGAGTTCTGCAGGAAGGTGTGCTCCGAGCGATCTCTCACGACATTTTTGCGCCTCCATAAGAGCATGAAAGGCGCTGCACAATGTAGGGTATTCCAGACTTTCACGGTACAGACCTCACATGCAAAAAGTCGGATGCGGATAAAGGTGAGAACTACAGCAGAGGATAGAGCAGACTGACCAAAAAGACGAGCCCGCCAGACAGAAGACTACAACGACACTCTCTCAGCTGTGCGAGGGGGTCGGGACAGACGAAGAATACATAATCACAGCTGAGACAATACGTGCGATGCTCAAGAAATAACCTAACACCGCCCCAGGCCCAGACGGCATCCGATATCGTGACCTACTGGTGATGTCAGATGATGACATGGAAGAACTGGCCAGAGAATTCAATACCAGTATTCAGAGGGGTCAGATCAAACAGGAATGGCTACACAGCTACTTGCTGCCGCTGCCAAAACCGAACAAAGACCATTCCAAGATAAGCGGCTACAGAATCATTACAATGCAGAACACTGTTGGCAAGCTGCTGGAGAATATTGTAGCACACAGATTTGTTTGTGACTTGGAACAACTCGGCTGCTTCCCGCCCACACTTGGAGGATACAGACGTAACAGAGAGTCATGGCTGAATGCGGCGGTCTTTGCTCAAGATGTTTACGAAGGATTTCAGGTCAGAGAAGAGACATGTGCGGCCACCATAGGCTTAGAGGATGCATACAATAGAGAATCCTTCGAGCACTTGATGCAAACCCTCCTCAGACTGAAAGTGTACCCTCACCTTGTACGATGGATAGCTGCAGTTCTGCTCCAAAGGAAGATGGTGCTAAGATGCGGGAGTTGGTCTTCTGAGCCGATAACGATATGTTCAGGATTGCCGCAGGGTTCACCACTGTCACCAGTACTATTCAACGCGTATACGGTGCCGATCACTGAACAACAATTGGACGGGAGGGGTAGGACTCTGTCATTTGCTGACGACATTCTCGTGTATCGACAGGGTCGAGATAGACAGGCGATTGCCAATGATATGCAGGGCTAACTATAGTCTGTCCGGAAATTAATGCCGTCATTCACGATCAATTATTTTGAAAACTGTCTATTGCATCGTTATGAAATTTTTCCAGCCGTCTTATATTTACCCCCACCCAAGGAATATGTCTTTGAAAGGTCCAAAAACAACTTAAATCATTGAAAGCGGCGATATTCCTTTGATCTTTTGCTGAACAACTAGTGATTTCTCGCTAACGAAGTTATTTTTACGGTAATGTGAGACATGCCAATTCTGTTGACACACAAAGGCGTATCCGGATTCGTATGAGAGTGGGTGCAATGAAAGAATTAGCTTAAAATCGACAGGGTCGGCTGCATTGCACCGGGTGTTTATCCCATATGGCTCAGTTTCTTTCCGCAGCGCGGAAAGCGTCGCACAAAGCACGAACTCCGTAGCTCTAGCGACGACCCTCGGGAGTCTCCGAAAAAATGCACTCGTGAAATGAAGGACGCGGCCCGGAATCGAACATACAACCTTCGGAGCCCGAGTCAGACGGCTTGACCACTTCACCACGGAGAATCCCGAGAAGGGTGCAATGTGTAATATTAGTAAAGACAGAGAATTTACAGAGGCACGGGGTAAATAATTTGTAAATTAACAGGAAAGTAGAAGGAATATATTTCTTACCTTATTTTTCATTGCCTTCTTGTTTCTTCAGCTGATGCTGTAATGTTTAGGGCCTGCAATTCGTCTGAATAGTTGGAGCACAATATCCCAGTAATTGTGTACGTAGATTAAGGTCTGCGATCTGCTCATACCTTAATCTGTGTCGGACGATTCCAGTAGGTTGATGATTGCTCTCGGTTGCATAAAATTCAATCCATCCTTTCTCCAATAGTCCTCTTCCTCTTTCAACACATGGTCCTGACGTTTTTTCCAGTAACTTTTATCAATATTTAATAGCGCGGACAGACAGACAGACAGACAGAGACAGAGACAGACAGAAAGGTAGGTAGGTAGGTAGGCAGAAAGGTAGGTGGGTGGGTGGGTGGGTGGCTGACTGGGTGGGTGGGTGGGTGAGTCGGTCGGTCGGCCGGCAGGTAGGTAGATTAGATAGATAGATAGATAGATAGATAGATAGATAGATAGATAGATAGATAGATAGATAGATAGATAGATAGATAGATAGATAGATAGATAGATAGCTAGATAGATAGATAGATAGATAGATAGATAGATAGATAGATAGCCAGCTAGAAAGATAGATAGATAGATAGATAGATAGATAGATAGATAGATAGATAGATAGATAGATAGATAGATAGATAGATAGATAGATAGATAGATAGATAGATAGATATCGGTAGGTCGGTCGGTCGGCCTGCCGGAAGGCAGGCAGATAGATAGATTAGATAGATAGATAGATAGATAGATAGATAGATAGATAGATAGATAGATAGATAGATAGATAGATAGATAGATAGATAGATAGATAGATAGATAGATAGATAGATAGATAGATAGGGAGAGAGGGAGGGAGAGACGGAGAGAGAGACGAACGGGCAGGCAGGCAGGCAGCCAGACAGACAGACAGACAGACAGACAGACAGACAGACAGACAGATAGATAGATAGATAGATAGATAGATAGATAGATAGATAGATAGATAGATAGATAGATAGATAGATAGATAGATAGATAGATAGATAGATCCCCGCCAGGAGCCGGGCCGAGCCAGCTATTTTATCTATATAATCACGTTTCATGAAAGAACCCACAGTTTGACGACACCTCTGAACCTACCCCATATAAATTCCCTCAGTCTGCCAAAAGCAAAACCGCGCAGACAAATTTCAAAAATTTGGGGGTGTGTCTTGTTGAAACGGTAATACTCTTAAAATGATGGAATGAGTGTGGAGGAAAAAAATATATACCGCATATAACCAAACATTGAAATCTGCTGTACAATCTCCAGAACAAAAAATTGTTTGTTGGGTGGACATAATTATAAGGTTATATACTAAATCTCATCATTTTCCCTCAATTGGTTACTGAGATATTGAATTTTATATTGGGGCAAAAAAAACAAAAAACACTATAAATCGAATTTCCTCATGGTGTGCTGATGCCCTTGTCAACCCTGCAAAGGCATCGGTTACATGGTTCTCCCTAAATAACCATATTGTGAACACATACCTGCCGGCAGTAAGAATGGATGGGAGCATTTTGAGTAGAACCCAGTCAATGACATATCTTGGCGTGAGGCTTGATCGTAGCCTGTCCTTCAGAGATCATGTCGATTACGTCATAACGAAAGCTCGAAAAGGTTTGTCAGCAATGAGAGTCATGGCGACTGCCAATATTGAGCAAAGACTGCTAATACTTCTGTTCCAAGGACTGGTGCTTTCACGCATCGAGTATACCCTGGCCATCCTCACTGTCAGCCCTACACAGATTGGAAGACTTGAAAAGGTACAAAACGAAGCCTTGCGCATCATTTTGGGCTGCACGAGAGACACCAGGTGTGTAGCAGTGAGAAACCTCCTTGACTTCCCGACAATAAAACACAGGATCAAGAACTGGAGAGCTCGTGCATACTTAAAAATAAGTGCAGATGAGCAGCACCCTCTGCATGATGCTATATTCAGAGAAAAGGGAAAACAAGCTAAAGAGGGGCAAATCATGGATGGGTCGGGCGGAAGATGTCGTCAGACAGGTGTGCAGTCTTACCAGTATCAACCCCTGCAAGGAATGGGTGCCGGTTCCTCCGGCTCTTAAGTGCAGAACCCTGCCGCTATCAATGCAGAGGTCAACGCGCTCATCTATGAACACTCAGATAGCCCCGAAGTGCTCATCTATAGATGGATCTGGTGTAAAGCAGCAGAGACGTGCGTGGACATTTACAGCCCGTTCAGCGGGCCGAACAGTTCAAGAATCCAGTGGTGCCCACTTTATGATTGATTTTTTAGGATTGATTGATTAAGGAATCGATATCACAGCATTTGGGGCATTCCCATAAGTGCTCCGTCCCCATCCTCAGAAGCCAGCGAAGAGGCTGCAGTAGAGCCAGCAAGACAAGCTGCAGAAGCTTCCGGATCAGCAAAGCAATGCTCTAACTGTCCGCCTGTCGGAGCTTCGATCCTAGATCCAACCAAGACTTAGGGCCTGGTCTGCCCTGCCATGACTTATTTTGTCTTTCCTCGCACCACGATAATGTTTGTACCCTCCCAATTGCGCTCTTCCGCCCGAAGCCGTGGGCACAATGTGGGGAAATACGCACCAGAACGAAGGGGAACTTGAGGAATTCAGAACTATTAAAATAGTTGTCGGACAACAATTTATTTTACTTCAAGTTTTCAACATTTACCGCCAGGCGTTAGTGAGGATTACTCAGACACCAGGCAAAGAACAAAGGGGTTACATGTTAGTTTAATAATAGTATAAAATTAAAATTGTTTAATTCTGTCGTAGAAACTTTGTAGACTGTTGATTTGATTCTCTTGTGGAAGTTTTCTAAAAGTGGATATATTTTGTGCAGGTTCGATTAATTTTATCGTAAAAATGAAGAAATGTGTTTATAATTATTCACTGAGCAGATTTTCTTGAACATCAGGATTGCTCAATCAATAGTGAACTGGACTCTGGAAACAACATTAATCCAACAGGACGATGGATCAAACACTGACTATGACTTAATATTTGGAAAAGAAAATGAAAATGCTGAATGAAATAGTAATATAAAATTAAATAATAATGAAAAATCTAAAATGTAGATGAATGTTGCGGATAAAATATTTGGAGTATGATAAGGAGAAATAAAAATACGAGCGAAATTTAGGGAGAAATTTCGGGTGAATAAAAAGCAAAAAAAGTTATATAAAGAAAATAATGCGCGCGGATGGCGGTGGGCGCGCGGCTGGCGGTGGGTCGTAATCGCAGCATCATCCGCAAAAAGCAACTCTCTTGGCCTTCAATCTCTGAGCATTATAGAGGCCACCATCTGAGCGTGAGTGAATGTATATACCGTCATCCTGATCACGAAAGGCATATTTCAGTAGAAGTGAAAAGTATATCCCAAAGAGGGCGGGGGATAGTACACAACCTTGCTTAACTCCACTCTTGATTTCAAACTCTTCTGAAGTTGAGCCATCAAACTTGATTATACCCTTCAGGCCTGTGTGGAATGATTCCACAATTGACAGAAGAGTTGGTGGGCAGCCAATCTTCTTTACACAACCTTGCTTAACTCCACTCTTGATTTCAAACTCTTCTGAATTTGAGCCATCAAACTTGATTATACCCTTCAGGCCTGTGTGGAATGATTCCACAATTGACAGAAGAGTTGGTGAGCAGCCAATCTTCTTTTTGTGAGGTCGATGAAGGCAATAAACAGTGGCTGATTTTGTTCTCGGCATGTTTCTTGCATCTGTCGCAATGTGAATATCATATCAATATTAGACCGGTTCTGGCGGAAGCCGCACTGTGATTCGGGGTAGACTTGATCTTCTAGGACTTGAAGTCTGCGCAGGACAATTCTTGCAAATACTTTCCCAACAATACACAGAAGTGAGATACCCCTATAGTTGTTACAGTCGCTCTGATCGCCCTTGTTCTTGTACAGCGTTATGATGTTTGAATCTTTGAAATCCTGTGGGACTTGTCCTTCTCGCCAGCATAGCTCTTTTAGCTGGTGGATCTGTAGAGCGAGTGTGTCTTGCCCACTCCTGATTACCTCTATTGGAATCCCATCCTTACGTGGAGCCAGATGCAAGCTCATTTATAGCACACTTAACTTCTGTTATAGTGGAAAGTGTGTCCAGGTGGTCAAGAGTTGGCAGGGCCTCTATGGCGTTGAGGGCATCATCCGCTAGCTTGGTCTCACTTGAGTAAAGCTCTAAATAGAGCTCGACCCATCTATCCATCTGCTGTTTCTTATCAGTGATGATTTCTCCAGTCAAGGTTTTCAGCGGTGCACTTCTTTTGATCTGATCATTGGACCACAGGCTTTCTTTATCCCTTCATACATGCTTCTGATGTTTCCCTTATCACTTGCGATTCGAATGGACTCACATAACTCGATCCAATAGCCATTTGCACACTGCCTGGCAGCCTTTTGCACATCCTTCCTAGCTTGCTTCAGTTCACTCAGAGTGTTACGCGTTGGTCTTTCCTTGTTTCTTAAGAGAGCTATCTTCTTTTTATCAGTCAAGGGCTGCAGTATCTGGCTGTTTGCTGCAAACCAGTCCTGCCTCTTATGATCCACAGTGCCGTAAACCCCTACCGCTGTTGTATAAATAGTTTCCTTAAGTTTACTCCATTTATCATTTACTATACAATTTTCTGATTTATCATTGAAAGCGTCTTCAAGTTGCTGTTGAAATTCAAAGCACTTTCCAGGATCGTGAGTGTTAATAATATTAATGCTGGGGCTAGACTTGTGTTTAGCTGTGTAGATTCTCTTTGGTCTAACCCTTGCAACAACCAAAGAGTGATCTGTATCACAGTCACCACTGTGGTAACTTCGAGTTAATGATGTATGGTTCAGATGTTGTCTCCGTGTGATAATGAAGTCCAGCTGATGCCAATGTCCGGATCTTGGATGTTTCCATGTGACCTTATGGAGCTCTTTTGTTTTAAAAAAGGAGTTTGTAATACATAGGTCATTTCTAGTGCAATGCTTCAGCAGCCTTTGCCCATTATCATTCATGCGACCGATGTTGTATTTTCCCAGGCACACTGGTAATGACTATAACTAAAGAAGAACAAACAGCAACAATACACCTGAACGAACATACCTTGAAACAAGTAAAGAGTTTCAAGTACCTAGGAAGTATAATATCATCAAATGGCAGATCAGAAGACGAGATCGAAAATAGGTGCAATAGGGCAAATCAACTCATTGGACAAATGGCACCAATACTAAAGAACAAACATGTATCAATAACTACTAAGAAAGCACTTTACAACATAATCTTCCTACCAACTCTGTGCTACCAATGCCAAGCCTGGACAATGACAGAAAAAGAGAAAAGAAAAATCACAACAACAGAAAGGAGGTTCCTGAGAAGAATACTCAACGTATCAAGAAGAGATAAGATCAGAAATGAAGAAATCAGGACTAAAGTGGGGGTTAAAGCAGCACTAGATTTTATTAGAAAGCAGCAAGACAAATGGTTTGGCCATGCAAGTAGGTTACCAGTCAACAGCATGCCACAACAAGTAATGATGTACAGACCAGATGGAAACAGAGGAAGATGCCGACCACGTAAACGTTGGACGGAGGGAATAGCAGAATCCATGGGAATGTCGATATACGAAGCCCATAACCGGGCACTCTCACGAAGTTTATACTTCACCTCGACACCGCAAGGTACAAGGGGAACACGATGAGATGAGAGACGATGAGACTGTCCATGAACTCGAGACCTTGCCCACACGAGCATTGAAATCACCGAGCATATAAATGTAGTCGGATTTTGGAACTGCCTTGATCACAGAGTCTAGCTGCTCATAGAACATATCCTTCACATCATCAGAGGAAGTAAGTGTCGGTGCATATGCAGTGAGAATGGTGGCAAATCCACCAAAGGTTGCCAAGCGCTGTGATAATAATCTTTCATTACCTCCAGCTGGGATATCAATCATTCCCAGTAGCGAATTCTTCACTGCAAAGCCCACATAATGTTGCCTTTTTTTCTGCCTGCCCTCTTCCCTTCCAAAAAAGGTGTAATTGTTTTCCCTGAGTGACCCTTCCTCAGCGAGGCGAGTCTCCTGCAGGCCAGCAATATCAATGTTAAGACGATTGAGTTCAGCATCAATCACAGCCGTTTTTCTCACATCGTCAATATTTGTCAAGTCAGTAGAAAATCCTGGACACATGGTTCTCACGTTCCAGGTAGCTTGAGGTTTCTATTATTCTTTTTATTAGTACCTGGTGCATTGGTTTTACAGCCTGCGATTCAGATTTTGTCCTAGCCCCAAGTATCCATTGAAGCCAATTGGCAGGGGGCTGCCCAGCTTGAGGCGGGCGGTAGCTGATCAGTGACACCTGTAGGTGTCTCCCATTGTCAGAGGCAACGCGTGGCGTCTACGCCAACTGACAAGGACTTATAACCCATAACAGTTGCCTCTCGCTTTGATTCCGAGACCGGTTAAGACCAGGAATGGAGTTATTGCCTCTCCATAACACAAAGCCTGGGCTAAATTAAAGAAACCATGTGTTACCCATGCAGCATGATCCCTCTCTCGGCCTGCCTAGTTCACTCCAGAGGAAAGTTAACACCTATGCATCTGGAACAAGACAAGCTGCAGAAGCAAAGCAATGCTCTAACTGTCCGCCTGTCGGAGCTTCGATCCTAGACCAGCTGCCAACCAAGACTTAGGGCCTGGTCTGCCCTGCCATGACTTATTTTGACTTTGGGTTGCATTTCCTCGCACCACGATAAAGTTTGTACCCTCCCAATTGCGCTCTTCCGCCCGAAGCCGTTGGGGAAATCCGCACCTGCGCGCGCCCACCGAGATCCGCACCTGCGCGCGCGCCCACCGAGATCCGCACCTGCGCGCGCGCCCACCGAGATCCGCACCTGCGCGCGCGCCCACCGAGATCCGCACCTGCGCGCGCGCCCACCGAGATCCGCACCTGCGCGCGCGCCCACCGAGATCCGCACCTGCGCGCGCGCCCACCGAGATCCGCACCTGCGCGCGCGCCCACCGAGATCCGCACCTGCGCGCGCGCCCACCGAGATCCGCACCTGCGCGCGCGCCCACCGAGATCCGCACCTGCGCGCGCGCCCACCGAGATCCGCACCTGCGCGCGCGCCCACCGAGATCCGCACCTGCGCGCGCGCCCACCGAGATCCGCACCTACGCGCGCGCCCACCGAGATCCGCACCTGCGCGCGCGCCCACCGAGATCCGCACCTGCGCGCGCGCCCACCGAGATCCGCACCTGCGCGCGCGCCCACCGAAGTCCGCACCTGCGCCCACCGAAGTCCGCACCTGCGCCCACCGAAGTCCGCACATCGACTTTTTTTATCTTTATATAAATTTCTTTGCTTGTTTTCACCCACAAATTTCGCTCGTATTTTTATTTCTCCTTAACGTTCTCCAAATATTTTCTCCCACATTTTAGATTTTTCATTATTAGTTTATTTTATTTTTTTATATTATTATTTCATTATTCTTTGGACCCATTAGGGATACACAAAGTGGAGAGTGGAAAAGAAGAAGTAACAAAGACATTTATGATTTGTTTAAGTCCCCGCTAATCACTGGTATCATGAAGGCTAATAGACTACAATGGCTGGGGCATATAGAAAGAATGGAAGATAATAGGGAAACAAAACTCGCTTACACTCAGGAAATAAATGACCGTAGACCCCGAGGTAGACCAAGAAGGCGGTGGAGAGATAATATACATACAGACCTACAAGCACTTGGAATCAACGACTGGCATGAGAAGGTCCACCAGAGAGACGAATGGAGACAGATTGTATTTGCAGCAAAGAACCTCAATGGCTCGGAATGCTGAAGAAGAAGAAGATTATTTCATTATTACATTCTCATTTTCTTTTCCTTTTTTAAATATAACGTCATAGTCAGGGTTTGATCCATCGTCCTGTTGGCTTAATGTTGTTTCCAGAGTCCAGTTCACTATTGATTGAGCAATCCTGATGTTCAAGAAAATCTGCTCAGTGAATAATTATAAACACATTTCTTCATTTTTACGATAAAATTAATCGAACCTGCACAAAATATAATCACTTTTAGAAGACTTCCACAAGAGAATCAAATCAACAGTCTACAAAGTTTCTACGACAGAATTAAACAATTTTATTTTTATACTATTATTAAACTAACATGTAACCCCTTTGTTCTTTGCTTGGTGTCTGAGTAATCCTCACTAACGCCTGGCGGTAAATGTTGAAAACTTGAAGTAAAATAAATTGTTGTCCGACAACTATTTTAATAGTTCTGAATTCCTCAAGTGCCCCTTCGTATCTGATGGTAGGGTCTTGCTCACAATAGCATATTAAGAATGATATAAATTAGATATTGAAAATGTGCTTGTGGCTTAGGGGAAATTAAGCATTAATTAAGAATGATATGGGAAAACACTAAGAAAA
>JACEFZ010026665.1:0-94116 GCA_014155875.1 Cepaea nemoralis
ATGTCAACATTTCCACTTCTTTTCTGAAGCCACACTGACTCTCAGGAAGAAGACCTTGATCGAGATGGGCTGTGAGGGCGATTGAGAAGAATTCTGGCGAGTATCTTCCCTGCAATTGAAAGCAAGGAGATGCCTCCGGTAGTTGTCACATGATTGGCGGTTTCCTTTACGTTTGTAAAGGTGGACTATTGACGCGTCCTTGAAATCTTGTGGCATGGTCTCGTTCACCCATATGTTTGTAAAGACTTGGTGAAGCTGCTCTGTAAGGATGGAGTCAGAACCAGGTGCCTTGCCGCTGGAGAGTTGATGAATGGCTTTGTTTACTTCTACTATGGTTGGCAGGTCATCAAGTGTCTCATTAGTAGGAACTTGAGGAAGGCAGTTGATGGTTTCATCATCGAAGAAGGAAGTTGCATTTAAGATGTTGCTGAAATGCTCTACCCAGCGTTGAAGGATTTCTTTCTTATCGGTGATCAATGTTCCCCCATCTGCACTGAGGAGGGTAACTATGCCTGGTGATGTAGGACCATAGACCGCTTTCAGTGAGTCGTAGAAGTTTTTCATATCATGTCTGTCAGCAAAGCCCTGAATTTCATCAGCTTTGCTGCTCAGCCAGGAGTCCCGCATGTGCCGAAGTTTCTGCTGCACTACTCTCTGAATGTTCTTGAGGGCATCTTTTTTTTTATGTTGACTTTGGGTCATTCAAATGTGCCTTGAGGAGAAGATGTTTCTCGGCCAGCAATTGGTTGATATCTTCGGAATTTTCATCAAACCAGTCTTTATGCTTTCGGGGGGCTGGGCCCAGGATTTCCATAGCAGTGCTTGTAGATTATGTCCTTTAGGGCTCTCCATTCTGTTTCTGTATCCTGTTTAGCTGCAGCATTTGGCTTGAGGCGGTCTTCCAGCATATTTTCAAACGACTGCTGCATTTTCTTGCTGTTTAGGCGGGTGACATTTAGCTTTTTTTGCATTTTCACCCCTTGAGGACGCCGTCGTGGCCTGATGTGAATGTTTATTTTCAAGACAATGAGACGATGGTCTGTCCAACATTCGGCACCACACATGGATTTTGTCACTCGAACGACTTGTCTGTCAGTCCTCCTGACAATGACATAGTCAATGAGGTGCCAGTGTTTCGAGCGAGGGTGCATCCACGATGTCCTATTTCTCATGGGGAGACGGAAAATTGTGTTCGTAATCAGGAGATCATGTTCGGCACATGTCTGAAGGAGGCGGAGTCCATTGCTGTTACAATTTCCGACTCTATGCTTTCCAATAATGCCACTCCAAGAGGTGGTGTCCGTGCCTGCTCTGGCATTGAAATCCCAAGGAGTATAAGTTTGTCTCCTTTGGGAACAGATGTTAATACATTGTGCAGGTCCTCGTAGAACTTGTTCTTGACATCATCTTCGTTGGTCATAGTTGGTGTGTAGTTGCATTCTTCCTTCCATTCAGCAGGGGCAACTTCATGGTCATGAACCTGTCGTTTATAGCCTTTGGAAATCCAGCTAATTTGCCGACCAGGGCCGACTTAATGGCAAATCCCACACCGGATTGGCGTCTTTCCTCGCTTTTCCTTCCACTCTAGAAAAATGTGAAGCCGGCACCTATTTCACAGATTTGGCCTTCTTCTGCCAGTCGTGTCTCGCTCAAGGCTGCAATGTCGATGTTGTACCTGCCCAGCTCTCTCCCAATCAGTGCTGTTCGTCTCTCTGGACCCGACGCGCCGTCTCTGTCAAGTAGGGTGCGTACATTCCAAGTTCCAATTGTTAAGGGAATATGGTTTACTCTTTTAGCTTTGCTTGTTTTATCTTTGTTTGTATGTCGACCGCAGTTAAGGGTACCCACCAACCGCGGCTAGCTGGTTAGGTAGTGATGGAGCAGACAATGTTTAGGGCACCTTTTCTAGCCCCTTCCTCATGCTATGGAGGTGAGCAATGTGTTCCTATAGAGGGCTGCTCAGTCGCTCAGGGGGCTGCCGGATCCCACTGCTGCTCCGGTCAGTAGAAGACGACCATATGGCATGAGCCGCCTGTGTGCAGGTCTGCGACTACGGCTGCCAGCGTACCCACGCCTGCCGCTTCGCCGCTCGCCCATCGCCACAGGGCTTGAAGGTGTTATATGACGTTGGATGAAGAATGACTTGCGCGATGACTTGGATTAAAGTGAGGAAGAGTTGCGCAATTAGTCGACCTCACTCTCTCGCCTGAGTCCATCTGAGTCCAGTGGCAAGACAAGTCGAGACGACTGGAGACGAATACAGGTGCAGTGGATGACCAGGGCGCTCTACGTGCCTTGCCGTGCTCATTACGTTCCACAACGCTTTGCAGGTAAACGCCGTCTTGCCCGTTGAATCAGGAATGATTTCTTCCGCGCAGTCTGCCGAATCCTGTCTTCACATGCTGGGTAGGCATACCCTAGTTTACCTCTTGGTTTGACACCAAAACGGATACCCATGCCTGGTTTAGCCAGCCTCTCACAGCTGTTGCCCGGGGGGTGGCCGCTGTCGCATGCTGACAGCTACTAGGAGCCACAGGCACGACTGGGTGTCAGGCTTGGACCAGTGGGGGATGGGTCCTGAAAAGGACATGAGAGTCATCCTTACCAAAGGTGTTTAAGTACTAAGATCTAATCTAGAGCTCCTTTAATTACTAAGATCCAATCTAGAGCTTCGTTAAGTACTAAGATCCAATCTAGAGCTTCTTTAAGTACTAAGATCCAATCATTGTCATCATCATCATCTTCTACTTTTGCTGTCAAGCGTCGTGTTGAGAAATAATTGGATAATATCATTCCGTGTGATTGTACAATGGCTTTGATGTCGTCAATCCATTTTCTTTCCCGGCGTCCTCATGCACTCGTCGTAGATGACCTTTGCTGTATGGCCAGTTGATGGTCTTGCATTCTAACGAGTTGACCAAACCATTTGATCTTATGTCTTTCAATGAATGTGAAATTTAAGATCCAATACCAAGGACATTTCTCGTGCTTGCAGACAGCACATGTTGGAGCAGCCCCCTGACGGTGACCCCGGAGAGAGAGGAGGTTGTGGACTTCACCAGACCCTACATGTCCAACAGTGTCAGCCTCCTGGTCCACAAGCCCACCTGGGCTGACCTGGGCCTGGGGTACCTGGTCCGCCCAATTTCATCAGGTAGGAGGGCGGTAACTGGCACAGACAGACAGACAGACAGGCAGACAGACAGACAGACAGACAGACAGACAGACAGACAGACAGACAGACGAAGAAGACATAATAATTAGGAGTTGAAGAGGGGGAGAAGGAGAAGGAGGAGGAGAAGTAGGACATAAGAAAGAAAGCAAGAAAGAAAGAAAGAAAGAAAGAAAGAAAGCAAGAAAGAAAGAAAGAAAGAAAGAAAGAAAGAAAGAAAGAAAGAAAGAAAGAAAGACAGACAGACAGATAGACAGACAGACAGACAGACAGACAGACAGACAGACAGACAGAAGTTGAAGTAGAAGAAGACGACGACGACGGTGAAGAAGAAGAATAAAGAAAGAAAAACAGCAAGAAACAAAGAAAAAAGATAAGCGTAAGAAGAGGTAGAAGAAAGGCAGACAGAAAGGCAGAAAGAAAGGCAGAAAGAAAGGCAGAAAGAAGAAAGAAAGAAATTAAGAAAAGAAAGAAAGAAAAGAAAGAAGAAAGACGAATAGAAAGTATGTAATCAATTACGTGTATTGACAGTGTTGAATATCCGATGATCGTATCTTTCTCAGATTACTGGATTATGATTCTCATAGTGCTGTTTCTCGTCGGACTCATCTTTTTTATTATCGGCAAGTTCAGCCCTTACGAGTGGGGAAACGTGGCTGCAGAAAGGGACCCCAGGGGCGCCAACAACAGCTTCACCCTCAGAAACAGTTATCTTTTCGCTCTGAGCACAATCACATGGCAGGGTAGGTTGGAACTTAAACATTTTCCATCAGATCAGAACGTTCTTCCATGGAAGATCTTCATTTCCTTCTTTTCAGGGTGCCTAGCCTGCAGTCGACATCAATGATGATGACTTTTCAGTAATATCTGTCAATTGATGGAGTTGGTGTAGCTAATATTACTGTATGAAGCAAATGAAATGCGCTGGTGGAGCTCATAAACCCTAGAAGGAAATCCATCTGCGAAAAGGACACACTGCATGCCAAATCACCACTGCCTGGTGGAGGTTCTTGTAAGAACAAGACCGACATTAAATATTAGCAGGCAGAGCCTGGTATGGCAATCTGCCAGTGGGAACAGAAATCCAGAAAAGAAACTTCAACCGTGGAATTCGGAAGATGTTGATCTAAGTGGCACAGGACTGGAAAGCGAAGGCATTACAATGGATGTCATGCACTACGCATGAATAAAGAAGTAAATACCTGGATGGCTTAGCCACGTGGCAAGGTCGAGACAGAAACACGGAGTTAATCCACGACTATGGTGATCGATTGAGATGGCAAAACATGACCGCCCACGCTTATCGTCATGGCACATGATGGATGATGGATGGAGTAGCAGTAGCAGCAGAATTAGTAGTAATAGTAGTAGTAGTAGTAGCAGCAGCAGCAGCAGTAGTAGTAGTAGTAGCAGCAGCAGCAGCAGCAGTAGTTGCATCAGCAGAAGAAGAAGAAGAAGAAGAAGAAGAAGAAGAAGAAGAAGAAGAAGAAGAAGAAGAAGAAGAATGAAGAAGAAGAAGAAGAAGAAGAAGAAGAAGAAGAAGAAGAAGAAGAAGAAGAAGAAGAAGAAGAAGAAGAAGAAGAAGAAGAAGAAGAAGAAGAAAGAAGAAGAAGAAGAAGAAGAAGAATTAAAGGAGGGAGAAAAAGAAACTATTTGATGCTCAGTTGTTTAAGCGTTTCCGACATGTCATTATATATCTTCCTCTGCCTTCCAGGAATATTATTTTCCTACATATAAGGCACTCTCAAAGACTTACCTGAAGGGAAAGTGTTAAACATCGCTAGACCAATAATAATAACAGTCAAGAGAAAGACGTCTTTATTTAGCCTCTTTTATTGAGATCATCATCATCATCATTGTCATGTTTCCTGCAATGGTAGCATGTCGGAACGCCTGGTAAAGAATGATTGGCAGCAATAGAGGCAGAAGGCTCTTAGCAGATGTGATCACTAACGCCACATGGCATGAACTATAAGAAGATTTGCAGCAAAAGAGACGGAAGGCTGTGGTCAAATATGATCACCAACGCCACACGGCATGAACTATAAGAAGATTGGCACCAATAGAGACAGAGGGCTGTGGACAGACATGATCACCAACGCCACAGAGCATGGATTACACGCAGACTGGTCACACAAGAGACAGGTGGCTGTGGACAGACATGATCACCAACTCCACACGGCATGAACTATAAGAAGATTGGCACCAATAGAGACAGAGGGCTGTGGACAGACATGATCACCAACGCCATAGAGCATGGATTATACGCAGACTGGTCAGAGAAGAGACAGAAGGCTGTGGATAGACATGATCACTAACGCCACACGGCATGGACTATAAGAAGATTGGCAGCACAAGAAACAGGCGGCTGTGGACAGACATGATCACCAACTCCACACGGCATGAACTATAAGAAGATCTGTTCTAATAATGCAGATGTGGCTTTTGGTAAGAATAGAAACGGTGAGATTTTGAGGTGTGCAGCAGTTACAAGAACACTCATAACACCAATGGCCGGATGGATAAGAGCCCTAGTTCTTAAACATGCGGTGTGCTGATGCTAAGGTAGGGGATTCAACCGCTACACTGGTCAGTTAGATTAAGATGTTAACTTTCATCCTTTACTTGGTTATTTAAATTACAAGTACCTCAGAAGTCAGAGTGGATTTGCCGGATGACGAAGGATACAGGTAATAGGGAAAGCTAAGCCAAGCGCAAAATACAGTCCAGTGCTGCCAGAATCAGAGTGTATGGACTACGCTTGAGTTCACAGCGAGTGAGTGCCAAAAAAAAACAAACATAAGACAAACGAAACATTTGGGCATATCAACGAACATATGTCAGAGAATGAAAGATCTAAGACAACAAATCATAATCACGTAATGTCAGAAAGAGTACTGAAATATTAGATCTTATCTACTTTCTTGTATGGCCTTCGCTGTGGCAAAAGAGTTACGAACACAATTGGTATTCTGGGCTCATTAAGAGGAGAAATAAATTGGAAAACTTAGTAACAGCTGGCATGATTGATGAAAATAGAGCAGGGAGAAAGCAGAGAGATAAATATCTGGATGGCTTAGCCACATGGCTTAATCTAGACAACTGCACAGAGCTGATCCACGACTCTGGTGATCGTCTGAGATGGCGAACCATGATCGCCTTTACGGCATGGCACATGATGATGATGAGCTAAACATACTGCTTTTCGTGTTACTCATGTTCAGTACAGTTACTTCCGTTAGTCAAGCAGAAATACAAACATGTCAACAGTAAGGCAGGAAAATCGAGGTCTTAAATTAACTGATTCAGTTTTCTCGGAAGTCGAAGAGTGTCTGTCTGTACGGCGAGGAACCACCAGTCTGCACACCAATAAGCCAGACACGGGACAAAGAATACTCACGGAAAACTCAGGTCCGGTATGACATCACACTGATGTTGGACAACAGGATGTCTTCATCCGACATACAGGACTTCACGCTGGAGATCACAGCCAGCGAACACAAGCAAGCAAGCAACTGATTCAGTACCAAACAAACAGTAGGTTTGGACAAATCAAATGAACAAGTATTCTAACGTAAATTTCCGTTCACTGGGAATTACAACTGCCGAAGATACCGCGAAGCAAAACAAATAACACGATGATCCTAGTATGGCGATATATCGTCCTTCTGTCGAAATGGGAGGTCACATTTGGCAATAGGTTATCCTTCAGCACAGAATCAGTTAATGTCTCCTTGCATGGGACATAATCGGTAAAATATCAAACTATGTAACTAGTTAGTTCCCTTAAAATAGATTTGGATTTAACTTTTCATGGCTTGCTTCAAGTTCCCTTCAGGGGCCGCCGTGGCCGAGAGGTCGACGTATCCACTTAAGCCTAAGAAGATACCAGATTCGGCCTCGATATAGGGGTAATAGTTTTGCTTTTCCGTGAACCACTGGTATTTAAAGATATCACAAGGCCCCCCCATAATCTCTTGTTTTTTTGTTTTTTTTTTTAATGTTGCTTATCCCTTGCAGTCAACACCAGCATTTTTCAGCTTCTGTTGATGTACTAGACAAATTGTACGTTCAGTAGTTTGCCATTGCTTACTCAATGACCGGTTCCCATACCAACACGTTATAACACAACGCGACATGGTCTGCTGCACAAATCGGTCACGGCTGCTTTTCGAACGCCTGATAAGTGGCTCACGAACCGCGTTCGCAAGCCTTTGGCCACGGAGTAGAACATCGAATACCTAGTCTTCTAGGATGAGGGCGAAAGACAAGGAGGTCCCATGCACATGTTGTGCGAGCTAAAAAACCCACGATATTTTCACATTGCACATAGTAGGTCGTAATACCCCGCCCTGGAAAACTTTCATATGAAAGAAGTTGAGTTGAGTTGAGTTAAGAACCGACATCACTGCACTCAGGACATTCCCATACGTGCTCAGTCCCCTCGATCAACAGCCAGCGAAGAGTAATAATACTAATCGTTCCCACCGCTATCTGATTAAATGTTCTCCAGGTCTTCCCTCTCAATTTTGAGATTCTTCAAGAACCCCTGCCGATCCCCCGCAATCTCATTCTTTCCACATATGGGTTATCAATCTGTTCCTCCGCCTTCTCCACCTGGTCCCACAAGCGCACGACCACCTCCCCCTTGTCCATAGGCAATCTACCACTAAGAGGTTCATTCCCTGCTAGCCTATCAGCCTGTTCATTCCCCTGTACACCCGCATGGCCAGGGCTAAATATCCATACAATTCTCACAATCTGTGACCTCTGAAGCGACGAGAGCCATTCCTCACAAAACATTCCTTTCTCCACCTTGCTAAGCATATTCTTTGAATTCGTAATGAACACAACGTGTGTTGCAGTAGTCTCCTCTAGCCACCGGAATGCCGCTGTTACTCCACCTCCATTCTCAATCTGGAGGTCGTAGTCTCATATGCCAGATGAAAGAAATCCTATCCAAGTTAAACGGAGCCAGTTAACTTGGATGGAATCTGTCTAGAGCAGTGGTTCTCAATCGGTGAGGAATTCCCTCCCCCTTTTTTCCCCTCAAAAGGGAGGGGGGGGGGGTATTAGAGTTTCCAGAAGGAGGAGGGATTAAGATTATTTCAAGATTGTGTTAATACAAGAACCAATTACTTGATATTGTTTTCCCTCTATACTTTACGGTTCTGTACTTCTAGCTCTATTGAAATTCGTTTTACAACGTAAGCAGAGCTGCAAATCACTTTTTATGTAGACGTCTAGACTTGTTCTAATATGTGTTATTAAATTTAGCTTCCATTTTTACGTATACTGTGTAGGCGCGGGGGCGGGGCGGATTTATAGTGAGAAAATACGAAAGGGTGTGGGGATGACATTCTGAACATATGATGAAGGGGTGCATGAGCCAAAAAACGTTGAGAACCACTGGCCTAGAGGAAGAAAAACTGACACAAGTACCTGCTCAAGTCGGACGCACTGACCATTGAGAATAGGTGTGATCCACATCCCTCGAAAAAAGAACAAAGAAAAAGGGGAAGTTTGTTAATAATAACCTTTTGTTATGACGTTTAATACCGAAGTTTGACTTTGACGTTTAATACCTACTTTTGATTTTGTCGTTTAATACCGATGTTTGATTTTGTCGTTTTAATACCGACTTGTAATTTTGACGTTGTAATACTAATTTTGATTTTGACGTTTTAATATTGCCTTTGTTAATTGTTTGCTCTGCATACGCCCTACAGGATACCGGGAGGCGCCTCATTCTCTCTCAGGTCGCATTTTGGCCGTCGGCTGGTGGCTCTTTGTCTTATTGACCCTTATAGCATACACTTCTAACCTCACAGCGTATCTACTTGCTAGGTAAGATACACATGAAATCCCTTAGATTAGTTATACATGAAATCTCTTAGATTATTTATATACGAAATCTTCTGACTATATCATTTATACATGCAATCGCCTGGTTAGGTTAGTTATACATGAAATTTTACTATATCATTTATACATGCGATCTAATGGTTAGTTATACATGGAATCTCTTAACTATATCATTTATACATGAAATCTCCTGACAATATAATTTATACATGAGATCTCCTATTTAGATTAATTATACATGCCATCTTCCACCAATACCACAACCACCACAATTACATCAACAACAACAACAACAACAACAACAACTACTACTACTACTACTACTACTACTACTACTACTACTACTACTACTACTACTACTACTACTACTACTACTACTACTACTACTACTACTACTACTACTACTCTACTACTACTACTACAATTTTCTTCTTCTTCTTCTTCTTCTTCTTCTTCTTCTTCCTCTTCTTCTTCTTCTTCTTCTTCTTCTTCTTCTTCTTCTTCTTCTTCTTCTTCTTCTTTTCTTCTTCTTCTTCTTCTTCTTCTTCTTCTTCTTCTTCTTCTTCTCTTCTTCTTCTTCTTCTTCTTCTTCTTCTTCTTCTTCTTCTTCTTCTTCTTCTTCTTCTTCTTCTGTTATTCCCACTTGCTATTCTCCTCCCCTGGAACCTCACCTTTCACACTACATGAGTTAACAAAATGACTATATGATTACCTCTCCACACAGACCCGAGCAGCTACCCGAGATGCCCTTCACATCATACGAGGACCTAGTCCAGAGCACCACCATTCGAGCTGGAGCCCTGAACTTTGGATCTACTCAAGTAAATATCTCCACTAAATCAAACAACTCCCATATCTACACACTTTCTCTAACTATCCAACACAACGGAACCGGAACAACGGAGCGGATTTTGCATTTATAAGAAATACGTTATCAGTTAGTCTTCTTTTGTATAGCCCATTTTTGTTCAATCTTTTGCGCTTCCAGCCGATTCTGATATCGATGTTCCTCATACCAAGACGTCAGACTATTCAGCATCTGTTACCTTGGTCTCTCCTGGCCTCTCTTCCACTCCAACCTTTCCGTTGTGTTTTCCTCGTCACGTGACATGTCAAAAGAATGTAGATTGTAGACTGTCTTCTCCTGGTACCAGAAACCAGTTCTGTTTGTGAGTTAACTTCTGTCAAGATATCTTCATTGCTCTTTCTATCCATCCATGATGTTCTCAATATTCTCCTATAAAAATCACGTCTCTACAGTTACCACATTATCCCTCCTGTCTGCTAATTGTCCATGATTCGCTTCCGTACATCAGGATTGGCTCAGCATATCTCTTAAGGGCGCATTTCCTCACCTCGATATACACAGATACATTTGCAAAGAATATTCTTTATCGTGTGAAATGATGATGATAAGGAATGACCATCATATACCCAGTTCGCTTCATGGCCTTTAAACGAGTCCTTCACGTTTACTGATGCGCATCATTTCCCCCCATATGTTTCCAGGTATAGGTCTGTGATATGATGGCTACATCACATTGTGTAGGCCTGGATGCACAGGGGAATAAACGGCCAGTCTTTCCTCACTTTCGAAGTTGACGAGCCCAGGCGTCAACCCCGCGTCCGATCGTTCGTATGACATTCTCGGGCAGTTCTCGCAGCTAACGCGCACCTTTTACTTTTATATTTGTACTTTTATCTTTCTGTATTGAGTGTAAATGTGTGTTAGATCACTTTTATTATTAGTGCGCTATTATATTCCTTCGTTGAGTGTAAATTCGTGTTAGATAACGTTCTTTATGAGTCCACTATTATATTCCTTCATTGCGTGTACATTTATGTTACATCATGTTCATTATAAGCGCACTATTATATTCCTCATTTGAGTGTACATTTGAGTTAGTTGACGTTCATTATAAGTGCACTGATATATTCTTTCCTCTTGAGTGTTCATATATGTTAAATGACGTTCATTATAAGTGCACTATTATATTCCTTCTCCTATTCTAATACTTTAATTTAGTGTAAACATTCTATTTCAGAACATGCTGAGGACGAGTCGTAGTGAGACGCTCAGATCCCTGTGGACGAAAATGAGTGCGCAGAACACCTGGGTGGGCACTTATGATGAGGTATATACCCCTGCCATAAATATTTAAATGTATCCTGAAAAGCATAGATCCCGGGATCAACCCATCCTTGATAAGTCAGTACCGGACAAGAGTACGAATTTTCTTCAAACTATCTATGAAATAAAGGCAGCGAGGTAGGGATGCGGTCGTATTTTGCCACGATCTTGTCTATTGGGTTGGCTTCTAGAGCATCACTTTCATTGAATATGAATACTCCCCCTCCCCTTTCCACATGCCCAAATGCCCTCCCATAGACCACAAAGGGAGAATTTCAGGACAGTGCACAAACATCGATGCACTTTAAAAATTAATAAGATTATGTTGCGTATCCCTTGCAGGACGGTGCAGTCAACACCAGCATTTTTCATTTGCTATTGATGTACTAGGCAAATTGTAAGTTCAGTAGTTTGCCACTGTTTCTGAACGACCGGCTCACATACCAATACGTTAAAACACAACGCGACACGGTCTGCTGCACAAATCGGTCGCAGCTGCGTTTCGAACGCCTGGTAAGCGGCTTACGAACCTCGTTCGCAAGCCTTTGGCCACGGAGAGGATGTACTTGCTAGAATCCAAAAGAAGAATTGGATCGGCGGTAGCACTTTAACCTGCCGGACTGATGGTTGGTGTTCCAATCTCTATTCCCGCAGAGGACGTGTTTTAAATAGATCCGGACTCCCGAGTCGACCCAGTCAAAAGTGTGTGCCGGGACATTTTCTTGGAAGAAGTAGAGTCTGTCGACGTCATCCGCCGAATTCCCATTGGTCAGCTAAAATAATGAGCCGGCCGCTCAGAAAGCAATGGCAAACTACTGAGCGTAATCTTGCCAAGAGATCAACATACAGCTGAAAGATGCTGCTGTTGACAGCTAAGTCCTGTAAAGGATATGCTAAAAAAAAAAAAAGCACCAAATACTAAATACACATCGAGGAGTGGAAAATGGAACTTTATTTGTACCTAGCAGAAGTAAACATGTTATACACAGTCACTCTTGAGAGTACTATTTATAATTACGTACTTTACCCGCTCTCTCTCTCTCTCTCTCTCTCTCTCTCTCTCTCTCTCTCTCTCTCTCTCTCTCTCTCTCTCTCTCTCTTTCTCTTTCTCTCTCTCTCTTTTCCCCGACCCTCGACTTATATTTCTTGTTTTCCACCATATAAAGCTAATATTTTAAGCCAGGTCTTAGTCAGATATGACTGAGCCACCATATAACAATAAAGGGTACTACCTGCTTTCTGTTAGCGCCGAATGTTGGGCGGCGCTCACCAAACCCGACACTCTACTTTGTGCCAACAGCTTCGAATGGAGGTGCACAACTGGGGGAGTGCAAACCTGACTCTAGTGGGAGGAAATGCAACCTAAAGACTAAATAGCATGACAGGACAGAACAGGCCGTAAGCCTTGGATGGCAACTGGTCTAAGATGGAAGCTCCGACTGGCGGACAGCTAGAGCATTGCTTTGTTGATCCAGCAGCTTCTGCAGTTGGTCTTGTTCCAGATGTATTGGTGTTACCTTTCCTCTGGAGTAAAGTAGTCAGGCCGATAGAGGGATCATGCTGCATGGGCAACACATTGTCTCTACAATTCATCCCAGGCTTTGTGCTCTGGAGAGGTATAACTCTATTTTCCAAACTATCGTCCGTAAAGACGACAAGGTGAACTATCGTCCGTCAAGACGGCAAGGTGACAATCAGTCAAAGCTAATATTGTATTGTCTCATTTGAAATAATTAACATGTAATATATCTGCTCTATTATCACACGCCGTAATTTCATTCATCCTGTCTTTATGGTTTGTATGAATGAACTATTTACACCTAGCTGTCAACACTTCAGCGTTTCTTTTGGTGTCTGGCCACAACATTCTCAAGTCTGTTAAAAACCACCTCCACACTGTGAAACATGTCTTCAATATTTCATGAACCCTTGTCCAGCGTTGCATTTCATACAGACGAACAGACCAAACACAACTCTTAGTAAACAAACTGTGTGCCTTTCGTGATGTTCTGTATTTCATCACGTTGGTAATTCTAGAGAAGGTGTTTGATGGTCTTTCAATGTGACGGTTCCTTTCTTTGTGTGCGTATTATGTTTAGTGTTGCTAGTTTCCATGTTGGGCTGGATGGCGTCATTAACGTCCTGATGTCCATCTTCATAGGGCGTGCAACGAGTCAGCAGCTCCAACGGTAACTTCGCCTTGATCATGGAAACTGCGAGCGCTGAATACGCCGCCAGGAGGAACTGTAACTTGATGCTCTACGGGGAGAACCTGTTCCCAACTTCCATGGCGTTCGCAGTCAGGAAAGGGTCCATCTGGAGGTAAGAATATACAGTGTGTCTTCGCTCGCGTGGCTGTTATGTAGCGTGTGGCTTGGCAGTTTGGTTGGTTGGTTGGTTGTTTGATTGGTTGTTTGGTTTGTTGTTTGGTTGGTTGGTTGTTTGCTTGGCTGGTTTGTTGACTGTTTTATTGGTTGGTTGTTTAGTTAATTGATTGGTTGGTTGTTTAGTTAATTGATTGGTTGATTGTTTGGTTGATTGATTGTTTGGTTCGTTGATTGTTTGGTTGATTGGCTGGTTGTTTGATTCGTTGTTTATTAGGTTATTAGGTTTTATATTTGGTTGGCTTGTTTACTTGATTGATTGCTATATGTTTGGCTATTCCTGAACTCTCTGGAAAACTGAGCTACAACTCCTAACTCCGATAGCTTGGCGTTCGGATCTTCAGAGACAGGGAGTCCTTTACTTAACTATGCAGTCAAAGAAGACAAAAGTTCGAAGAAACATAAGCAATCAGCACACACATTTTCACATAAGGCAACTGCCGGAGTGCAAGCAACTAGCCGTCCACAGGGAAAGCGCTTGCATCACTCAGAGGGAGACTGTTTTAGAGACTTATCCCAAGCGCTTGCATCACTCAGAGATAGACAGTTTTAGAGACTTATCCCAAGCGCTTGCATCACTCAGAGGGAGACTGATGTAGAGACTTATCCCAAGCCAAAACCAAATTACAATCTCCTCGGTGAGTGTGTCCCAGAGATCTCCTTCCTCTCTCCAAACTCAGAAATCAACGAGATGTACCAGTCTTGTACTTCACGGAGGCATCAGGGCGAGGCATGGCAGAATTTAGCCATGGCCTGATTCTGTACAGCACATGCACACAACAGGAGTTAGGCTGAGGCTGGTAATATTTCCTCCAACGGGTTTTAAGAACCCTGTTGTCAAAAATGCGGTAGTAGTAGTTGTAGAGGTAGTAGTATTAGTAGTAGTGGAGGTAGTAGTATTAGTAGTAGTGGAGGTAGTAGTATTAGTAGTAGTGGAGGTAGTAGTAGTAGTAGTAGTAGTAGTAGTAGTAGTAGTAGTAGTAGTAGTAGTAGTAGTAGTTGTTGTTGTTGTTGTTGTTGTTGTGGTAGGGGTAGTAAGACTAGTGGCAGTGGTAGTAGTTGTTGTATTGATAGTAGTGGTGGTAGTGGTGGTAGTTTAGTGATAGTAGTGGAAGTAATAATGGTAGTAACAGTATTAGTAGCAGTAGTATTGGTAGCAGCAGTGGTACGGTTTCAACTTCATAGCAACGTATCGCGCCACAATTGCTCCATATTTATGCCAGCGAAAACCACTCGAAATGCACACCATTGTCCCACGTGAAGTCAAAAAAGAAACAGCCGCTTCAACAAGACCCAATCGTCAGAACATCAACCACAAGTCGTCCTTTACTCAGATATGCAGTCAAAGAAGACAAAAATCTGAACAACATAAACAACCCGCACACGCATTATCACTTAAGGCAGCTGCCGGAGTGCAAGCAACTAGCCGTCCACTATTATTTTACTCTGTACTTCCCAACGAGGCACCGTGGACACAAACCTGTCTGTTCTCAACGTTCAATGCTCGAAGAGGAAGACTATCTCTCCCCCCCCCCCCCCCCCCCCCCCGACAAATAGTATTCTTTGGTGATGTAATAAAAATAGAGACAGAAAACATTGTGATGACCGGAAAGATCAGTGACAAAAGAGACGGGCAGATCCGCGGAAATGATGCTGAATTACTGACACCGTAGCATAGAGGGATATCGTCAGCAGAGATGATCCAGAACGCCCAAGGACCGAGACCAGTAGCGAGACATGAATACTTACGTAAGTTTTCAGGCCAAGTGATGGTGATGGTCATTATTCTGTTAAACAGCATGTTATGGATGTATCCGTTTGCTACTATTGACTTTATGAAATACCTAGCACAGCTGGGACCGCAGTAGTGTAGTGAATCGACACTTGCCTGCCCACCGGATGGTAATGGCTTCGATTCGCAGTTGGGCCGTTTCGCATGAAAATAAAATTACCTGGGCAGCCAGTTGCACTCACCCTAAATGCGTACCAAAATTGTCAAGGGAAGCAAAAGTGGCCGGGGTGATACTTGCCACATCACTTACTGAATGCTGGTTGGCCATATAAAAATTTGCGTCTAGCACTGTATATCCATTGCTCTTAAGGTTTGTAAAAACGCCCTGAACTACCTTAAAAAAGAAAACACAAAGTTAACTATTTTTTTTATCCTTGAAAGATCGTTGAGAAAAGAGACAGAGAGTGATCGAGAGAACTATGCTGGATGAACTGATACGGAACTGTATATAAGGCAGTCTCCGTGGTGAAGTAGTCAAGCCGTCTGACTCGGGCTCCTAAGGTTGTGAGTTCGATGTCGGGCCGCATCCTTCGGTTCACGAGTGCAGTTTTTCGGAGACTCCTGGAGATCGTCGCTGGTGTTACGGAGTTCGTGCTTTGTGCGACGCTTTCCGCGCTACGGAAAGAGACTGAGCCATATGGGATAAAACCCCAGTACAATGAAGTCGACCCTGTCGACTTTTAAGCGACTTTATTATGTACTGTATTCCGTACTGTTTTTTTTTTTTTAAATAAGGAAATGCATTAGCTAACAGTGCCCGGAGATGATCAGATCTTTAAGGTCTTACCGGTTCGTCTACCTATTTGCCATGTTGGCCAGGACTGAATCTACATTTCCTGACCTAACTCTCTTACCCAGGGACGAAATCGGCAAAGAAATTGTGAAACTGCGCGAGAACGGCTTCCTGGACCAGCTCAAAGACAAATACTGGCGCTTCGGGGGAGAATGTTCCAACATCGATGGCAGGAAGTACTTCAAGACAGGTCGGTTGTATTTTTACTTATACTATATTTAGACGGATATTATGTTGTACAGTAACAATGGTGATATCAAAGATACAGGTGATACCGAAATGTGAAATAGAGATAGAAGGGGAAAATCTTCACCAAGTGGATAGTTTTAAATATCTAGGGACATTTATAACATCAGATGGAACATGCACAACAGAGATTAAGAGCAGAATAGGGCAAGCAAAGGCTGCATTTCAAAAAATGAAGAATATCTTATGCAATAAATCGCTATCATTGAATGTAAGAAAGAGATTGCTGAAGAGCTATATAGAACCTGTTTTGCTGTATGGCTGTGAATCTTGGAATATAAATGAACAAATTAGGAAGAGATTGGAAGCAACAGAGATGTGGTTCCTTAGGCGAATGTTGCGAATTCCTTGGACAGCCAAAGTGACTAACGAAGAATGTCTTAAATAGGCTGGCGACAATAGAATATTATATACAACAATAAGAAAGAGACAAACAGCTTTTTATGGTTATGTGATGAGAAGAGAGGCGCTGGAGAACATTGTGACAACTGGAAAGATCGATGGGAAGAGAGGCAGAGGTAGACCACGAGAAATGATGCTGCATGAATTGCGACGGTGGCATGGAGGAATATCAACAGCAAAGTTGATCCAGAAAACCAAAGAGAGAGATCTGTGGAGAGTCATGAACGCCTACGCCAGTCGGCAACGTCACTTGATGATGATGATTATGTATGCACCCTCTTTACTACATTATTGCATATGAGGAAACAACACTATCACAAATGCAGAAATACACACACACATATAGTTAAGTTATTTAGTTGCACATCCTTTACAGGACGTAGCAGAAATATGGCTCCGAATATTGTGGGTTCTATTCCGGGCCGCAGTCCTGGGCAAGGTTACCTTCAGTAGTACTGACCATTGCTTTCTCAACAAATGACTCCTATTTTTTTAAATAAAAAGCCAATGCAAGGCGGTCTGCTGCCAAATCACCAGCAGCTGCTTTTCGAACGCGGTATGTGGGATTACGAATTGCGTCCATAAGCCTTTTGTTACTGAGACGGCATACCTACCTACCTGCCTGCCTACCTACCTACCTACCTACATACCTACCTACCTACCTACCAACCTACCTACATACCTGTATATCTGACTAACTGCCTACCTACCTCCTACCTACCTACCTAGCTACTTACCTACCTGCCTACCTACCTGTCTGTCTACCTGCCTACCTACCTACCTACCCACCTACCTGTCTATCTGCCTACCTACCTCCTACCTGCCTAACTACCTAGCTACCTACCTACCTACCTACCTACCTACCTGTCTATCTGCCTACCTACCTACCCACCTACTTACATACCTACCTACCTACGTAACTACCTAACTCTCTGCCGTCTACCTACCTACGTGCCTACCTACCTACCTGTCTATCTGCCTACCTACCTACCCACCCACCTACCTACATACGTAACTTCCTAACTCTCTGCCTGTCTACCTACCTACCTACCTACCTACCTACCTACCTACCTACCTTTCTGCTTGTCTGCCTGCCTGTCTGTCTGGCTGCCTGCCTACCCACATAACTACCACCCTACCTACCTTCCTACGTACCTACCTATCTTTCTGCCTGCCTGCGTACCTATCTGCCTCATGCCTGCCTACCTACCTACCTAACTAGCTGTTTATCTACCCACCTACATACCTACCTACTTACCTCTCTGCTTATCTACCTACTTTCCTAACTCTCTGCTTGTCTGCCTGCCTACCCGCCTATCTGTCTGGCTGCCTGCCTGCCTGCTTGAGTGCCTGCCTACTTACCTATCTCTCTACCTACCTACATACCTACCTTCCTACTTACCTACCCACCTTTTTACCTCCCCACCTACCATCCAACCTGCATACCCTCCTACCAAACTACCTACCTTCCACCCTACCTACTTACCTACTTTCCTACTTTCCTACCTACCTATCAACCTATCCATTTACCCACCTACCTACCACTATTATCTTGGTAATGTTTCCTCCTCGGATCTTAGGTATCTCATCCTCAACTGATTCCACCCCAATACTCCAAGAAATTATCTTTGTTTTCCATTCAGTGTTTTATTTTCGCCGGCTTCCTGGCCTAGAGGTTAGCGACTTTTCTTCGTAATCTCGTATACTCTCGTAAGTAACGTGATAACGGCGAAAATCAGCAGTGGTTCGAATCGCGTCGGTAACTTACGGGGTATGTGAGCCTGCCGTTCAGAAAGCAATGGCAAACTACTGAACGTAATCTTGCCAAGAAATCAACAATCAGCTGAAAGATGCTGATGTTGACAGCAATGTCCTGTAAAGAATATGCAAACAATTTAGAGAATTTGGTTTTATTTTCATGTTACGTTATCACACATCAAAAGCTCCTATGGTTACAGCAGCTCATCAGGGTAACAAAGAATACTAATACTGTAACCAATTATGCATTTTGTAATAGGCGACTAAAGAGGGTTGGCATGAATTTGGCTACCTCATTCCGATAAATAATGTCTGCAAAATTCCACCAATAATGAACACTCCTTTAAAAGGAGTTTGGTTTGAGTAGGTGAGACCCTATGCTTCATTGGGAGATGAATCGCAGCAGCATAAGCAGGAGCCATATCAAATCAATTCAGTCGTTTTCTCTTAATGTTTGTTAATGTTGCACTGAATCGTTCATCTTGCGCATTTGTGCACATATATCTTTAACATGAACAATTTGTTTGTTAAGATTTCCTTGCTTAAACTCGATCTTGAATTTTGTTTATAAGGAAACCACCTGAGCTCACTGCCCATCTACCCACTCACCCTGAAGGACATGGCTGTGGCTATCCTGCTCTTCTTCACAGGCGTGATTGCCGCCTTGATATTCCTGGTTATTGAAGTGGTACACTATTCGGTCACCAAGAAGGTGAGTATCTGGGTGAGTACCTACTCAAAGGACAGGTAAACTGAACACACGTCTCCAGTATACTGTTTAAAGTCCAGGTGATGTGTATAGACGTTTCCAGTAACTCATCAAAGCTCATGTGACTCATACAGAGGTCTCGAGTAACATATCAAAGCTTAGGTGACTCATACAGAGGTTTCGAGTAACATATCGAAGCTCAGGTGTCTCATTCAGAGGTCCCAAGTAACTCATCAAAGCCCAGGCAGTATGAATAGACTTCTCCAATACAATATCAAGGTCCCAGTAAATCGTTAAGACGTCTATATGTTTATTATTGCGCATTGATTACGCACTGCTTAACGATTTAGGTCAAGACACAGACTAAATAAAATAATCTGGCGTGATTGCAACACAACCCTCTGACCGACTCATTGAGTGTGATCCACAGAATTAACACTGCGCCCAGTCAAGGGTTAGACTTATTGAAGAAATGCCTCAATAGTCTACTAACTGGTCAAAGAGAAAATCCCAACTGCACACTGCGCGGTAGCTGACGGGAAATATACCAATGTGGCAAACATATCTTCGTGGACCGAGTACCTACACGGATGGTGGGCACCTCTGGGGGTGTTCTTTGCGAGAACATCACACAGTAGGGTACCCACTTACCCTGGCAACTTAAAAGGTTGCTGAAGATTGAGGACACAGTGTACAGCCAGGTGCGTGTGGAGAGCAAGGTTGAAGACGAGCATAGAGACCTTCATCTTGGTACTGGTATATTCAGGTGTATCGCCTGCCGCCTGATGTCGTGGGTTCCATTCTCATCGGTGCAGATATGAATGTTGAAAATTTTATTTAGACCGTTGAATTAGATGAAAAACATACTGACCAATAAAAAGATATCAACTGACACGAGAAAAAGAGTGTTGAAGTGCTACATAGAACCTGTACTTTTGTATAGATGTGAAGCGTGGACAATGAGCAGTCAAGCTGGGGAAAAAAAGAAACATCTGATGGCTGTGGAAATGAACAAGTCCTTCAAGAAACAAATGAAGATCGTAAACTGATCAGATACATTAGACGTAGACAGTCGAATTTTTTTGGGCATGTTATGAGAAGAAGTGAATTGGAGAATTTGGTGACAACTGGCAAGATCGAAGGGAAGAGACCAAGAGGAAGACCGAGAAGTAAATACCTGGATGACTTGGCCACATGGCATGGTCGAGACAGGAACACGGAGCTAATCCACGACTCTGGTGATCGAGTGAGATGGCAGAACATGACCGCCCACGCTTATCGGCATGGCACATGATGGATGATGGATGGATGGTCAGGTAGATCCAGGCTAACATGGGTACCAAGAAATCACTTGGGAAATAAAGGCGACTAGCGTGACACTGACCCCATCACCCACTGAGTGGTCTGTACAAATATGGACTTAGCACCAGATACCTAATGCGCTTAATGGGTTAAAGGGACCTTGACTGTACTGATGTATGTAACCTCTGCACCCGAGAGTAGAAGAGGAAAGCCTTTGACATGTCGCATGAGTGATTGTGTGTCATGTTTGTCTATCAGTCATTAACAGGTTCTTGCCCACATTGTCAAAGAACATTTCGAGCCAAAATTAGCCTTATCAGCCATCTTAGAACTCACGGCTCCATACTTTCAACCCCAATGGATGAAATGAATGGTCATCATAATTCTTGATGGACAAACAACAACAACAACAGGTTCAGTGCCAAGCCAAAAATAGGTTTGGGGAAACAAATGGATGGCGAAAAATGGGAAGTAGGAGTGTGTCACAGTTACGACTTAAAAATTGTTAATGTGGTAACTGCCATGTTTGTATCATAACACAATGACAACATTTCGGCCATATATTAGCCCATAGCAGATAATGGAAATCAATTAAGACAATTTATAATCCCATGACACTTAATAAATTAACTGACCCACTCTCCTTGGGCACATTTTCAGGGCAAGAAGATTGAGAGGCCTCAGATTCTCAAGCACCGACCAAAGATCTTCAGACCGAAGAACAAGGCAGCCAAAGCTGGACCCACCGAGGTAGAACAAGGCGAAGCAGGACCATCGTCTGATGGCTTGGAGAGTGTACCACTAGACTACACAGAAGACCAAGGCATTAGTGCTGAGGAAGGCGAGAAAGCGGAGGCCTAGGTCTAGAGTTTAATTAATTTAGCTAAATTTATGCAAGATAATTAGTTTTTAATTCACCGATAGTGTGTGTTGACTTCTCATGTGTTATGCGTCAGTACGTTACATCTGCTGAGGACAGTTTTCACTTCGTTTTTCCAATTGGTTCATCTTTTATTTTATTCAGGAAAAGATTATGTTTCTAGATTTTATCTTTAAATTGCCTAAACATTCTTTACTAATACAAATTTTTTTATCTATAAGATAGCTGACAGTAACATCTAGTCGCCCCAGCCAAAAATGGACACAGGGAAATATATATAGTATCTCAAATTAGGTCATCTTTTATTTTATCTGACAAAATTAACGTTTCTAGAATTTTATCTTTAAATTGCATAAACATTCTTTACTAACAGACATACCTTTATCGATAAGTTAACCGACAGTATACATCTAGTCGCACCAGGACTAAGTGGGTTAGTTAATTGCATATCCTTTACAGGATATGTCGTAGTCAACTGCATCATCGTTTGGCTGTTTATGATTTCTTGGCTAGTTTACGTTCAGTAGCTTGCCATTGCTTTTTTCACCCGCAGCTATGTTTCGAACGCGGTATGCGGGATTATAAATTGCCTCCGTGATCCCTTCACCACAGAGTCGGCTCTTCCAAATACAAATGGAAAAAAAAATTTAAAAGATCCTATCTCTCACCTTGAGCCATATCGGGTATCCCCCATATTGTATTAACCCCATATTCTTATTGGACAATCGGTACTCGATAAATGATGTGGTCTATACACTGCCCCATCGTCGTAATTTTCTAGAATATTTCGTAGTACCCAGTTTTGGCTGGATGGTCCCGGGAGCTCGAGTCAATTTAAAATAAAACCCCATCTCGATAAGGATTCGAACATAAGACCTACACGCAGACAGACAAGGCTGCCAGCCACCTCGCTGCTTCGGCTGCCGAAATAGATGGTGTTTAAGGCACGTGTATATCTAATGTTTTTTTTTCTAGTGGTATCATTTCATGACATCTCAGGTACTAAACAAATATAAAATGCAGGCAGCGAATTAATTCAGGAAAATCATACAGCATATATGCATGTCCGGGCCATTGCCAAGTGATGAGAATCGTCTCAAATCCAAGCAGTAGGATCATAAAACAAGCAATATAATTCGCTGAATTAATGTCAACATTATAGCAAATATAAAGGCAACACAGCGTGAAATGTTTTAGCTGATTGAAAGAGGTAGTAGAACCTTCATTTCAAAAGCGTGTATTTCTGTTTTTCGTCTGATACTTTGACAGTTAAGCACTTCACAAGAGGCGATATGTTTGAAGAAGCTTCTGGAAAATGCAACAGAGTAATTCAATATACTTGTTGTCAAGATTAGTAACAACATAAATATTCAAATTAGTATGTAAAAGGCAAAGAAAACAAAGACAAATGAATGAGAGAAGGAAAGAATACAAATTAGAAAACGGATTTTGTTTAAACCTCTTTAATGGGTATTGGTTATTCTTGTATTTTTAAACTTGCGTTTAAAGTTATAGTTTTGAAAATTGTTATTCTTGATAAATTGATAGTTTAAGAAAACTAAGTTAAACTTACTCAATTTTAATGTTAAGTTTTGTTTTTTTATTGTTAATTTAACGTAAATGAAGTGTCCTTATAATGTGTGTTAGTATTGAGCGTCATCATTAGGTAATACATTTACGACAATTGTAGGTTTGATAACATTGATATCTATTCGTTGCGTTACCACTGTACGTATGGTCATCGTTCTGAGCCAACACAGAAGAGATACTACTCAGATAAAGCGAAATACAAGTAAGGGCATAAAGAAAACGAGAAATAATGATAAGAAGAAGGTTGACAAAGATTCAGTAAAAGAAGAAGAGGAGGACGGGGAGAAATAAGAAGAAGAAGAAGAAGAAGAAGAAGAAGAAGAAGAAGAAGAAGAAGAAGAAGAAGAAGAAGAAGAAGAGGAGGAAGAAGAAGAAGAGGAGGAGGAAGAGGAGGAGGAGGAGAAAGTTCAAGAAGTACGCAAAAGAAGAAGAAAACGAAGAAGAGCTACAACACCAACGAAAATTCAGCCACAGAAACATCAGTAACAAGAGCACGAATACAAGCAGTATGCAAATGCCGATCTCACAAGAATGCCCTGGTACCACCTGACACAAACAGCCACATTGAAGAAGTATAATATATACAGCACAAGACGAAGACGATGGAATGATGATATCAAGAACAACATTAGAGAAATAAACACCAGCTTAGAAAGAGAATTAGAAAGAGCACATAAAAGATCTTTATACCTCCCCGCAACAATTCACTGTGGTAAATGGAGAAATAGAGGGGGGAAACGTACTTAGTATTTTGGTATAAAAGCGATGGGTAGTAATGTTGTCCAATCTACTTTCATTGTACCATGTGCGTTTATTTTGTTTGCTTGTTTGGTGTTTGTTACCATTCGTGAAATGTGACGTGTAATTTATAGCAATTTTACAAAGAAACCCATTAGTTTCATGTATTTCTTACCTTACTGGATACAAGAAGAAAGCAAGCAAAATTATGCGGACGGTCATTTCTAAAACTTTAAACCTCCTGTAAATTTTACAGCGAGTTGAAGGTGGACACTTTACAGAAAGTGGTTTCGTAAATTCCCACAGCGGGTTCTTTGCACATGTGAAATTGGTTTAGTAAAATTACACAGATGCTAGTTCTTTCTCCACTTTACAGAAAGTGGTTTTGTAAAATCAAATAACAAATGGTTATTTGTAGAAGGCAATGGCAAACTGCTAAACGTAATATTGCCAAGAAAATAAACCTAGGGTAGCTCACAACGTCCTACAAATGGCATGGAATCATTAGTGAGTCTAGGTAAACAGCAAGAGATTTGACATGTAAGGACATCACTTACAAGTGGTTAGTTACATTTTAACAATAATGATCATGCGTAGCATTACAGTAAGTGGTTATTTTTTCTGAAGGTATACAAGTGTTTTCGTGTACAATTGTATATAAGTATATAAGTATACAAGTGTTTATCTGTATACTGTTCAACATTTTATAAGAAGAATTAGCAGCGTATGAGATTATCTGTAAATTTACAAATGGTTATAAGAGTCATTAACAACACACTATCTCAACAATTTACACAATTTGGTAATCTGTACGATTTACAATGCGTAGCTATCTGAAAATTTCAGAACAAACTTAGATGTGTAATTGCTTAACTAATTTAAAATAAAATAACATGTCATTGGTAACATTTACATATGTAGGCATATTTAAAACTAGCAAAATTCATAGTAAAGTGTTTAAAAAAATACACAAGAAGTGATTATTTATAAATTTTGCTACTAAAGTAAACATTTACCAATGGCAAAACTGCTTTCCATTACCATCTTTCAATGTGTCATTTCATGTGTGCGTGTGGCGTCAACAATTGCCAGTCTGTGTCTTCCTAGAGATCATATCACCATTGAGAGTATAAACATGTATGAAGCCATATTTATAACAATTACTCAATATGATATTATTACATGTTTATTCAGCTAGCTTGTATATTCTATTTATTTGCATTCATAAATTATATACCCTCCGTTTAACACAGTGTATAGAGTTGATTGCTAACAAAACTATCTGCACGATTTCTTGGTTTTGTTTTAACAATTATTGTTAATCCTGTGTACGGTTTTAGTTGTGCCAATAGTGCATTGCACCGACCAGACAACCGCCTTAATTTCCACTTCTGCCCAAATAAAGAATAGATTGTTGTATCGAATTTACTTGATCAATGATACGTTTCGTTGATTAGTTCCTATCTACATAAAGTTTTTATTTTTTTTTTATTTTGGTACCAATTGGAGTGAAGCTTCTAGATAATTTTGTTGTTGTAGTAAAGAATTGCATTTAATACAATTCGATGATGTATTCTACACTGCAAAAGCTCTTCGAAGAGCTAATAAGTTTTTGTGTCTTTATATGCGAAAGGTCTAAAGCGGAGGTGGGAAATATTTTTTACTGCCAAGGGCCATTTGGCTATTTATAAAAGATCATACAAAATTATCAACTTAAAATTAGCCTGCTATGTTTGGTCAATATTTAGATTTTTGATCGCTGTTCTAGGTGTGTTAACACTTTTGCGACATGTGTATTCCCAACGTTCCAGGCACTGACTTCTCTGAGTCACAACAGTACAGGTAGACAGGCCAAGGGCAACCGACGAGAAGCATACGTGTATGTCCTGTTATGCACTCGTTTCCATCCTGTCTATCCTGTAATGGACATTTCTTGCTTGTCCCTCAACATTTACGTTATTATGATTCGCATAATATAAATTTATGTTGTGAAAACAAAATCTCCTACATTTATTAAAGTATGAGTCCCGGCTATGGCTGCCGTGGCAGGACCAGACCTAATGACGATACGGGCCGTACACAGCCCGCGGGCCGACCCTCACCCACCCCTGGTCTAAAGCATACCAAATGTATCAGGTAGAAGATAACTCTAATTGAAGATTATATAGATACTTCGACAATTAGAGTTACCTTCCTTGGTTGAGAGTGAGGAAGAGCAGAAACGCCACCCATTTAATTGGTATATCTCACATTTCATCGAGTAACAGCATTCCTATATGCAATAGGACTGAATGAAACAATACTCATATGGTTACAACAATACAGTTTATTCTTTCAGCGCTCGCTTGTCCTTTCCATGAATTACATTTTTCAATGAGAGAATCAGTGTAGGGTTTGCAAGCGAAGTTTGTCAGACTTGTACTTTTAGACTGTGTATCTGTATTCTGCGGTGCCTTGTTTTTGTTCTTCTTTTAATAAAGAAATGGCATTTTTTCATTTCGCCAGACCAGCGTTTGTGTTGCAGTTACGTATGGTGTTGTTAGACCAGCGCTTGTGTTGTTATATAAAGTTTGTTCGTTCGTTCGTTCGTTCGTTCGTTATATATGCTTTTGTTTGGCCAGTGTTTGTGTTGTGGTTACATATGTTGTTGTTGTTGTTGGTGTTGGTGTTGTTGTTGTTGTTGTTGTTGTTGTTGTTGTTGTTGTTAGAACAATGTTTGTGTTGTTGTTGCATATGTTGTTGTTATTAGATCAGCGTTTTTGTTGTAGTTACATATGTTGTTGTTATTATTAGATCAGCGTTTGTGTTGTAGTTACTTATGTTGTTGTTAAACCAGCGTTTGTGTTGTAGTTGTATATATTTTTGCTTTGTTTGTTGTTGTTGCTAAATATATTTTTGCTGTATTTTTTTCTTTTTCTTCTCTTGTGTTGCTAAATATGTTGTTGTTATGTTGACTTTCAATAATAGTTATGATTATTTCGTGCTTGGTTGCTAAATTAAGTTTTCTTAACTCGTTAAGGACATATATATTTAACTAGCTGATCCGGCCCGGCTTCGCCCAGGCCCTGGCGGGGATCTATCTATCTATCTATCTATCTATCTATCTATCTATCTATCTATCTATCTATCTATCTATCTATCTATCTATCTATCTATCTATCTATCTATCTATCTATAGCCAGGGGACTTAACCTAAGATATTGCGATGCTACTAAAAGTTATGTCCCTTTATATACCTTTTCGTATGTTGAGTCATGTAATTTAATTATTAAATTTTAGTAAGTAAATAGCTGATTCTACACTAAAAACTATGACAGTTGGTTGCACGAGAATGAAAGGAAGACATGTAGAAAATTTCGTCTCAATCGGATGGACCGTTATCGAACACATCCAATACATCCCTACCCACCCACCCACCTACATACATACATTCTGTTTTATAGATATAGATGTAGAATCATCCTCTCTGAGATGTATTATATTATTACATATTAAGGGGTAACTGTTTCTAAGTGTTATAAAACTGTGAGTCTCCGTGGCGAAGTGGTCAAGCCGTGTGACTCGGGCTTCGAAGGTTGTGGTTTGATTCCGAGCCTAGTCCTTCGGTCCACGAGTGAAATTTTTCGGAGACTCCTGTGAGTCGTTGCTAGAGCTACGGAGTTCGTGCTTTGTGCGACGCTTTCCGCGCTGCGGAAAGCGATCGAGCCATATGGGATAAAACCCGGAGCAATGAAGTCGACCCTGTCGACTTTTAAGCGACGTTGTTTATTAAAGTGTTATAAAACCCCATTTTACAAGCTTTACGACGCATTTAACACATGGCGCTAGATCCATATTTTTATTGACCAAACGGCACTCGGTGGCTGATGTGGTCAGTATCAATCAGGCTTCTTTTACTTCCCATGATATTTTCAGGTACCTATGTTAGGTGTGGTCGACCTGGGGGTTGATAGTGTTAGACGGTTATTTTGATAGAACACTCGGCCACAACCAGCTCTCTGACAAAGGGGTTCAGAATGCAGTTCGGATTCCCGCTCACTGCGCTTCTAACATGGCTGTGGGAGATTTATCAGCAGATCGCCTTACGTTGGTTGATATACTATGATATGAGTGCTGGTTGTTCAGAAAGCAATGGCAATCTACTGAAAGTAAACGTCAGCTCTCCGGGGGTAATATGGTCAAGATCATACTATTTGCCTTCATTTCCCGAGACATCTCCTGGTTCCAAATTTAGGCTGGGTGGACGTCGGAGTAATGGTCAATAAAAAAATAATTATCAGTTTCGATATGGATCTGAACCCAGGACCAACTGGTCGACAGCAAGCATTTAGCCTCCAGGTTTTCACAGCTCTCCTTTTCATAACTTTACTGACATTATAAGTGATAATAAATGGTTTTTTAAATATTTATGAGTAGGGCTATAGGTTTCAATGCATCTTAACACGGGTAGCCGGCAGTCGTTTTCCTTCTTCGCACTGACCAAACTGGTCGATGACCAAGCTATTGTCTCTGTAAAGAGATCTTCTGACTGCTGTCGCTAACTTCAGACAACACTGCCTGTCGGCTGCTCTCATGCTCAGTTCATCACCATCATCATCATCATCATTGTTATTATCATGTGCTATGCCGATAAGAGTTGGAGGTCAAGTTTCGCCATCTCTTACGACCACCAGAGTCGTGGATCAATCTTCTTGATCTTTTCCTCTCGATCTTGCCAGTTGTCACCAAGTTCTCCAATTTATTTCTTCTCATAACGTGCCCAAATGTTTTGACTGTCTACATCTAATTTCTCTAGCTCAGTCCATCAACTGTTTTGTTTATATAATTATTATTATTATTATTATTATTATTATTATTATTATTATTATTATTATTATTATTATTATTATTATTTGGAACGTCCTTTGCAGAACGTTGCGATCAACCACAGCTGGATTTTTTAGGTACTTGTACGTTCTGCAGTTTGCCATTGCTTTCTGAACGAGATATCAACGTTAAAGTCCAACTGAATGCCTGTGTAGATGTTGGACCGCCTATCTGGTCCTAAAATGAACGTGTCGTGTAAAAGCCAGCTCTCTCATCCGTTCGACCAAGTCAACACAACGAAGAAGAAGAAGAAGAAGAAGAAGAAGAAGAAGAAGAAGAAGAAGAAGAAGAAGAAGAAGAAGAAGAAGAAGAAGAAGGAGGAGGAGGAGGAGAAGAAGAAGAAGAAGAAGAAGAAGAAGAAGAAGAAGAAGAAGAAGAAGAAGAAGAAGAAGAAGAAGAAGAAGAAGAGGAGGAGGAGGAGGAAGAAGAAGAAGAAGAAGAAGAAGAAGAAGAAGAAGAAGAAGAAGAAGAAGAAGAAGAAGAAGAAGAAGAAGAAGAAGAAGAAGAAGAAGAAGAAGAAGAAGAAGAAGAAGGAGGAGGAGGAGGAGGAGGAGAAGAAGAAGAAGAAGAAGAAGAAGAAGAAGAAGAAGAAGAAGAAGAAGAAGAAGAAGAAGAAGAAGAAGAAGAAGGAGGAGGAGGAGGAGGAGGAGGAGGAGAAGGAGAAGAAGAAGAAGAAGAAGAAGAAGAAGAAGAAGAAGAAGAAGAAGAAGAAGAAGAAGAAGAAGAAGAAGAAGAAGAAGAAGAAGAAGAAGAAGAAGAAGAAGAAGAAGAAGGAGGAGGAGGAGAAGAAGAAGAAGAAGAAGAAGAAGAAGAAGAAGAAGAAGAAGAAGAAGAAGAAGAAGAAGAAGAAGAAGAAGAAGAAGAAGAAGAAGAAGAAGAAGAAGAAGGAGGAGGAGGAGGAGGAGGAGGAGAAGGAGAAGAAGAAGAAGAAGAAGAAGAAGAAGAAGAAGAAGAAGAAGAAGAAGAAGAAGAAGAAGAAGAAGAAGAAAAACAAGAAGAAGAAGAAAAACAAGAATAAATAGAATATTATGTCACTGACAGTTGTGTTATTTAATTGATATTACTCAGCCTGAGCTTCTGGTCCCTACCTGCGGCATCATTATCTTTAGCCCATCATAACTTATCTGTTCTCCCATATTATTCACCTGATACCCAAAAGCTTTATCGTGCACCAATACCTATCCAATCGTGCTGTAACAACCAATCTGTCCGCCTGCTCGTTTCCCAACACATCAGGATGTCCTAGAGAGAGAATTCTAGATTGCCTATCAATAATGTTTTTAAAATTGAAACATTGTTAAACTGCGCTTGGGTGCGTATTTGAACTTTTCATCATCGTGCAGGTAGGCTAGTGTTCTAGTCCCTGCCCTACTTTGGATTTCTATATTTTTACTTACTTTTCTATCTAATCCTCTTTTCTCTTTCTCCCTCTATTTCTTTGCCCAGTGTGGTTAACAAGATCCATGGATAGCCGTTAAAGCTAGGACACAGATAAGTGAAATTTATACTTTTATGTAGTGTCTTTCGTGAATTTGTTAGTCTATTTTTGTTTGTTTGTTCTGTGCTGACGAAGGCTTTGGGCGCAACGTCCATTTTTTTTTTTTATAATCGTGCTTTGGTAAAGCACACAATCTACTTCTCGTTTTTCAGTGATTCATTCTTTGCTCAGTGTGGTCCAGTAGAAGCAATTCTAGTTATACAGAGTTGAATTGAGTCAACTACCGACATCACAGGACACAGGACATTTCCATGTCAGCTTTGTCCTCTTCTGCAAACAGCCAGCGAAGAGTCCCAATACTAATGGTACGATTATGTGTCCGTCTGACCTTTCCTCGGAGTTTTGAGTTTTGGTCAGATCTTCTGGTCACTCCCTGCAGCATTCTCTCCAGGCCGTGATGACCTATTTGTTCTTCTGCGCTATACACAGGATCTCAAAGGGTCCCGGTTACCAATACCCCACCCAGCGATGCCGACCCAGCCAATCTGTCGGCCTGCTCGTTTTTGACCACACCAGCATGCCCTGTGGAAAAAATCCAACAGATGTTTTTGTATTGTGGAATGAAAGTCTGCCCCAGTGTCCGAAGCATGCATGACGTCACCTTTCTCATCGTACCTTGTGAGTCCGTTATAGTCACGACATGCGTATGCAGATTGTCTTCCAGCCAGCGGTATGCCGCCGTAATACACATCAAATTGTTAGTTATTATTCTATCCAAACCCAATACATCTCAGAACGTTACTTTTTGTTTTAGCCAAACCTAATACACCTGAACTTTCTCCGTAATCCCGTTTATCACGCAGAGTCTCGTAGCGGGCGAGAACTGGAAGGGGTTCTACCCCCGCTGGTGACTTGCGGGATAACTGAGCCGGCCGTTCAGAAAGCAATGGCAAACTACTGAGCGTAATCTTGCCAAGAAATCAACAGACAGCTGAAAGATGCTGCTGTTGCCAGCGATGTCCTGTAAAGGATATGCGAATTAAAAAAAAAATACGCCTGAACGAGTGTAAAATAATCCTTTACTTGTTATTTTGTGCAGTAAAACTGAAAGGCCGGAAATGAAAAGACAGCTGATGATAGCAATAAAAAAAAAAAAAGAGACAAGTTAAATATTTCGGTCAAATTACAAGACATAAGACTCTTATAGAAACCATACTTGAAGGAAAAGTCGAAGGCAGACCAGAAAGAAGCAGACAGCGGTATAATAGGGAAGATAATCTAAAGAGATGATGAAATGCAGAGTTGCCAACCAGACGAGAGACAGAGAATGATGAAGATCCCTTAGAGTCAACCATTATTGTTGAGACAGCATCGGATTGATTATATGTAACTTCTGCTATTCTGTATTCCGACAATATCTGGATTGTCGTTATTTATTTAGATTTCTCAAGCCGTCTAGTTCTTCTATCTTTAACATTTTCCTCCATTGTCGTTATCGGCAGATTGTTAAGCTCTTTGATGTGACCAAGAAAAAGTAAATTATCTGCCTGTCCAATTCTCGGTTGTTTTAAAATAATTTTTCTTTGGTTTTTGTTGTTGTTTTTATTTGTTCAATATTCACCCACCCAACATCACTGACTTCTCCTCGCCACAAACTGCTAGTAATTATCACCAATACCTGATGAAACATGCTACAGACATCTCCAACATTCGCCAGAGAAAACTTGTTACAGACATTTCCATCATCCGTCAGAGAACCCCAACAACTGATATCTCCAACATTCGCTAGAGAAAACTTGCACCAGAAACCTCCAACAAATATCAGACAAACCCAGCAAGAAACGTCACCAACATTAGCCAACAATATGTGCCACATACATCTTTAACAATAGTCATATCAAACCTGATTGGCTGACTCGCTGACAGCTTGCAGTCTTGATAGACGGTAATCTGTAAAATGGAGTTATATTTCTCCATAGCCCAAAGCCTGGGCTGAAATTATAGACCATGTGTTGAACATGCAGCATGGTCCCTCTCTCAGCCTGCTTAGTTTACTCCAGAGGAAAGTTAACGACAATACATCTGGAACAAGATAATCCGTAGAAGCTGCCAGACCAGCAAAGCAATGCTCTAACTGTCCATTAGTCGAAGCTTCCATCCTAGACCAGCTGCCGACAAAGACTTAGGGTCTGGTCTGCCCTGTAATGACATTTAGTCTTTAGGTTGTATTTCCTCGCACTAGGATAAGGCTTGTGCCCTCCCAATTTCACTTCTCCGCCCAAAGCCGTTGGCACCAAGTTGGGTGTCGGGTTTGATGAAAGCAGTCCAACATTCGTCGCTAACAGAAAACAGGTAGTACTGTCTACTGTCTACTGTCTACTGTCATGCGGTAGCTCAGACATAGCTGACTATGACCTGACTTAGAAAAAAGCTTCTGAATATAAAATATTTAACAATGTTTGTTTGTTGAAATCTTCATTCCCCAGTCAATAGCGTTCATGAAATATGTAATAGATATTAAGTCATTAAAAAGAACCATTTATTCATATTCTTATTTCCATCTTGATTTTAAAAAAAAACATGAAAACAACATAATCAATAGAGTTGGTCTGGAGACACACACTGCTTTGCACAGAAAAACAAGTAAACGGCTGAGCAGCCAAATTATTGTCATTTGGACGGGTAATTATTCCCTGTAGAGTAATGGTTTCTTTAGTTATTTAGAATCTGTGTTTTTGATTTCGATTAAGCTCTCCTATCCAACTGCATTACAATAAACACGCAACGAAAGCTAATTCCCTCCGGTTTTATTTCCTTTTTTGGCTCCTCGTGTCAATCTCTTTTTCATTTTCCGGTATTGTACTGTCTCTTACTTTGCAATTTATTTGGGTTTATTTCATCGCAACTTTGGTTTCCTTGTCTTTATTCCTTCTCCCTCTTGATCACCCCATTCATCTTCACAGACAGACTAATTAGCCAGCCTTTTTTTTGTTTGTCTCATCTCTTTTGTTAAGCAAAGGATGCTTTAAAATTTAAGCTTCTCAATCAACATGAACAAATTGGCAACACGACGGAGATCAAATCAGATCTGTCCGACCAGGTTATAGAAGTGTGCAGAACAGATCTTAGACAGAAAAGGACAGACTGGCAAATTCACAACATGAAGCCCTTGAGTCTGGTTGGTTTCTACAGACAGAACATGGACTGACAAGATCGATAGCAGGCGGGCATTTCTCATTCTCCTTTGCGTGTCTTTTATTTGATGCAAAGTTATTCGGTTTAATTCTTCTGACTTTTTGTGTGTTTAAATTCCAAGCTGGAAGGTTTATGTGATCGCGATATTAGAATTCTCGTTATTTTAACGGTGAATATTATTTGAAATCGCTAACATTGACAACACAAAATTCGAACACGTAACTAAATACACGCTCGCACGCATGCGCGATCGCACACACAGAGGGACGTTCCTCTACCAGAACCACGCCTTCCATGACTGTTCTATCCAGGCCAGTGTAATATTTAATATGGCGAAAGTATTTTAGTTTCCGAGACATGATATATAAGCAGACATGAGCCTACCCAGACGCCTTTCGGTTATTCAGCATCTGTACCCTCCCTCTATAAGTCTGCCCTGTGTAGAACTGTGCGCTCGAAACAAGACAGGCGTTCTACAAGACCTAAACATCCAACAAAATGGATTCATACCCAGCATCTGTCTCAGGAAGTGAAATAATGTGATCACTACACCCGTAACAGAATAGTTCTTGGAATATTATGGTCCAAGAAGAAGAAAATACTGAAATACTTTAAGATCCCAACATGGAAGAACACTGACTGATAAACAGTATCAAGTATCTTATATATATATTTTTTCATATCCCTTACAGGAGGTTGCAGTCAACACCAGCATTCTTCAGCTGTTATTGATGTACTAGGCAAGATTACGCTCGTATCTTAGAAAGTGAAATATTTTGACCATGTCAAACGTTACAGTGGCTTGCAAAGAACAATGTAAGCACGCGTGGTTCCTTGAGAAGACGCAAATGTCAACCAGTAGAAGATGAACTTGGGACATTGCAGACACTTTTAACATGAGTATGCATGAGTCAGGAGAAATGGCAAAAGAGGGAAAGGCTTTTCAACACTCTGTATTGAGAGCGAGGTTCTGTGAAGAACCTGCTACACGAGACCCAACTCCTCACAATGATTTAGAAAAAAGTGCAATGGCAGGCAAAGTTCACAACCTGTAGAAGCAAATGGAAATCAGAGCATACAAGTCACTAGAATTATGATGCCTGTTACCAACTCAATCGAAAAGAACAAGTAACAATCTTCAGACTATTTTAATGGGGGAATATCAGAATCAGAAATGACTGGCAGCAAACGAGACAAACGGTGTGGACAGACATGATTATTAACGCCACAAGACATGGGTTATAAGAGGAAGAAGATATTACTTTCCCCGTGAATTTTACATTTCTTATTACCACCAGGTTGTGAAAAAATGCACAAGTATTGACCACGACTTACGTACCAATGATGTTCCACCGACATCAGTAGCGTTCTTGGTCGGTTTGGGTCGGCAAGAACAGGAACAACTCCACACAACATTGTAATCTCGTGTCCTCTTCTGTGTCAGTAAAGTGATGATAAAGTTTCCTTTTAAACACGTTAGGCGCACTAAACATTCAGAGCAACACACATGTTGTATAGAGTAATCAGCGCGCTAGGAGTGATGTGATCAGTATCACGGCTGCCACCTTTACTTCCAAATAGTTTCTTGGTGCCCACTTTAGGCTGGCTATTACTTTGACAACAATTCCTATGTGCCTGGATTTGATTCCAACCTATCACCACCGGGCCGGCAGGCGAGTGCCTACCCTTTACGCTACCATTGCTCCCAGATTTCTCGCTTCTATGATGTGATGATTATTTTCTCTATTTTCTACCAGACTTGTACCTTCTATGACTTGATGATTATTTTCTAACAGACATCTCCCTTCTATGGCATGATGATTATTTTCTACCAGGCATCTCCTTTCTAGTACATGATGATTGTTTTCTCTCAGACGTCTCCTTTTATATGACTTGATGATTATTTTCTACCATACATCTTCTCTAAAATACATTGATGATTATTTTCTACCATACATCTTCTCTAAAATACATTGATGATTATTTTCTACTAGGACGTGATGATTGTTTTCTACCAGACATCTCCTCTTATATGACTTGATGATTATTGTCTAACAGACATCTCCTCTTATATAACTTGATGATTATTGTCTAACAGACATCTCCTCTTATATAACTTGATGATTAATTTCTAACAGACATCTTCTCTAATATAACTTGATGATTATTTTCTACCAGACATCTCCTCTTATATACTTGATGATTATTGTCTAACAGACATCTCCTCTTATATAACTTGATGATTATTGTCTAACAGACATCTCCTCTTATATAACTTGATGATTATTGTCTACCAGACATCTCCTCTTATATAACTTGATGATTATTGTCTAACAGACATCTCCTCTTATATAACTTGATGATTATTGTCTAACAGACATCTCCTCTTATATAACTTGATGATTATTGTCTAACAGACATCTCCTCTTATATAACTTGATGATTATTGTCTACCAGACATCTCCTCTTATATAACTTGATGATTATTGTCTACCAGACATCTCCTCTTATATAACTTGATGATTATTGTCTAACAGACATCTCCTCTTATATAACTTGATGATTATTGTCTAACAGACATCTCCTCTTATATAACTTGATGATTATTGCCTACCAGACATCTCCTCTTATATAACTTGATGATTATTGTCTAACAGACATCTCCTCTTATATAACTTGATGATTATTGTCTAACAGACATCTCCTCTTATATAACTTGATGATTATTGTCTACCAGACATCTCCTCTTATATAACTTGATGATTATTGTCTAACAGACATCTCCTCTTATATAACTTGATGATTATTGTCTAACAGACATCTCCTTTCTATGGCTTGATGATTATTGTCTAACAGACATCTCCTCTTATATGACTTGATGATTATTTTCTACCAGACATCTCCTTTCTATGGCTTGATGATTATTGTCTAACAGACATCTCCTCTTATATAACTTGGTCATTATTTTCTACCAGACATCTTTTCTAATATAACTTGATGGTTATTGTCTACCAGACTTCTCCCCTCTATGACTTGATGATTAATTTTTACCAGACATCTTCTCTAATATAACTTGATGATTATTTTCTATCGGACATTGTATCATATTTCGTCCCCAGAAAAAGCTTATAAATAGCAAATATTTAACAATGTTCGTTTGTCTAAATCTTTATCCCCCCTCCCCCAATCATCCTACATAGTTAATGAAATATGAAACCAATATTGACTCATTAAAACAAATATTTATTTATGTTTTTATTTCCGTCTTGATCAAATGAATAATCCATAGAGTTGGTCTGCAGACACACGCTGCTTTAGGCAGAAAAACATTCAGACAACTGAGCAGCCAAACTGTTGTCATTTGGACGAATAATTCTTCCCCGTAGAGTAATGATTGCTTTAGTTATTTAGAACCTGTGTTTTGGATTTTGATTAAGCTCACATCCAACTGAATTACCATAAACACGCAAGGAAAGCTAATTCCCTTGCCGGTTTTCTTTCCTTGTTTGTTCTCCGTGACAATCTCTTATTCATTCTCTGACATTGTACTGTTCGTTTCTTTGCAATTTATTTCAGTTTATTTCATCCCGACTTTGGGTTTCTTTTTTTCTTTTTTTTTTTCTCTTCTTCTTCTTAATCACCCCATTCATCTTCACAGATAGACTAATGAGCCAGATTTTTTTCTCCTAATCTCTTTTGTTAACCAAAGGGTTCTTTAACATTTCAGCTTCTCAATCAACATGAAGAAATTGGCAACACGACGGGGTTCAAATCATGATCCGTCCGGCCAGGTTATAGAAGTGTGCAGAACAGATCTTAGACACAAAAGGACAGACTGGCAAATTCACAACATGAAGCCCTTGAGTTTGTTTAGTTTTTACAGACAGAACATGGACCGACAAGATCGATAGCAGGCGGGCATTTCTCATTCTCCTTTGCATGTCTTTTATTTGATGCAAAGTTATTTGGTTTAATTCTTGTTACTTTGTGTGTGATTTAATTCAAAGCTGGTAGATTTATGTCATCGTGAAATTAGAATTCTCGCAGAAATTAAGGGGGAATATTATTTGAAGTGACTAAAAATGTAGAAGATATGAGACGAATTGCAATTGGGGACGTAACACCAATACAATCGATATAAAGTTGATGCAGTATTGAATGCAGAGAACGAATAAGATCTAAAACATCTAGTCAATGCGGTTATTAAACACAGTGAGCAACTAGATTTAGAATTAAATTGTAATATGAATGAGATTAAGAAAAAAGAAATACCACAAAGTAGTATGCGGGTAAATGGGAATATTCTTAATCAAGTGAGTAAAGTCATAACACATTATGTATGATGCCTTGAAGAGATGACAACAAGAATCTCTATGGCAAAGGTAGCCTTTTTCAAGACGGAGAACATACTGACCATTGACATGATTTCAATTGCAACAAAAGCAAGTGTGTTGAGGTGATACATAGAACTTTACTGTAATGTCGATGTAGAACGGGGACAATGAGCAAACAAGCTGAGAAACATCTAATGACAGTGGACATTTGGTTTCTAAGGATGATGCAAAGACTTCCATGGACTGACAGAAAAATCAATGAGCAAATTCTACAAGAAGCAAATGAACACCGTAAATTAATTAGAGAAATTAGGCGTAGACAGTCAAGAGTTTTTGGGTACGTTATGACAGTAACTAAAGAACTTGGTGACACATGGCAAAATTTATGGCAAAAGAACAAAGGGATGTCAGAGAGGTAAATATCTAGATGGTTTGGAAACACTGCACAATTGAGACAAAAACACAGAGCTGATCCACGACTCGTGTGAGATGAATAAACATGACAGCCAACAGTTCTCGACATAGCACATGATGAATGATGAGTTATAATTAGTATCTGGTTTCTTCAGTGTTTGTCCCACACTACGCCAACATCTGTGTGGCACCCATGTGCCATGTGCCGTGTTGGGCTCGGGTGATTAGACCGAGCAACGCGTGTGTGATAGCGCGCGGCCCACGGTCGAAGCCTGGAACAAGTGCCGATCTCCAAGTTCAGTCCGGCTGGGTTATGAAAGTGGACCATTCTTAGTCTGGGCCCTGAAGATGAGCCTCTCTGTGACCAAAGACCGAAACGGATTCATGGTGAATTGGGTATCTCAGTTTAATGCTAAAAAAAATAAACAGTTGCACTGCCTCTGTAGGACTTCTCAAAAAACCCAACACTTTTTGGCTCTTGTTATTTACTAGACAATTTTTAAGTTCAATAGTTTGCCATTGCATTCTAACGACCGATGCTCACGTCACTGAAATCAACAAAAGGCTGTCTGCTGTCAAATCGTCTGCAGCTGAGTTTGATCCCTGGACTCGGTGTGTCTGGGAATTGTGAAACGCGTTCATGGTGCATACGTCACAGCACCGGTCGTCTAATAGATTGTCACTTGTTTTCCCGGGAGGAACGTGGAATGAACAAGCACACCTTATTACTTCTTCTTCTTTGGGATTCTTGACTGACTTCTGTCTACACTCCTCCCTTCTGTCTTCCCTTCCATATATCTATTCCTTTCTCTCTCTCTATTATTCCTCCATCACATACTCCGACAACAGTTTCCTTCCACAATAATAAAATATTTATTAATAAAAACTATGTCTGGTGTATGTATGGACTGGGTAGGTGTAGTAGGTAGTGTATTCTATTGTTGGTGCAAGAATGAACTCAGAATGTCTAGTCTTTGTGTCACCTCTCGCCCCTTCACTCTGCCAAACCATAGAACATCACATAAAACAGGACAGGTCTCACCCTGGATGTTCCGTATGCTTGAGTCTAGAGGTAAATCCGTTATTGAACGAAACAAAACTGTTCACCACTGGATCACCGTAAAGTAATAATATTCCAGTAAGTCTATGACTTCGCCAGAGTCTGTTTCACTGAAATTAGTAATCCAACACCGGAAAAACCACATCACCACAGTCCTGCATATTGTCTCTAACGACTAGCAATGTTCTGACTTGTCTATTGTTTCTTCACTATGAGTCTACAGTATAAACGTATGTAGTTTTATTTGGCTTTTGCTTTCTGCAAACTTATCTTCCTTTTTCATTGTTACTTTGGTTATCTGGATATCCTTTGCTTCTTTTTCAAAGTTCATTGAAAGGTATATTGTGTTTCGTATTTGACCCTGTCTATGTTATTCCTGGGTTTATTGAGGTATTTGCTCTCCCCACAAATGAAATGCCTTGAGTTTATCAACCAAGCTTTTCCTGTACACAAGACGTATGTGTCTATCTTCTCTGATATATCCGGATGGTAATTGGAACCTGTGAGATGTATAACATATCAAGTGATAGGCGTCTGCCACTTAATACTACTTATGCAAGTGTCCTTCTCCAGCCGTAATGACAAGGCTTCCGAAGTAAACACCAACATAAGACATATGAATTCACCAAAGTCTAAACTATTCACTAATAGAAAGCAATGGTAAACGCTATGCACACACATCTATTTCCCTATGCTTAAACTATTACTCTAAAGTTATACTACCTTATATATTCACTTATCATCCCGGAATTGAAATACACTAGCGAATAACACACTAATATCCCATATTCTTTCAACCATTAGGGACGTGTATTTCTTTCCCCACTCAGGATGCATAGATAATTCAGCCCAGTTTGGAACACACACTAAACATAAAACCCAGTTGCTACTATTTATATTGAGTGTCCAATCCTCCGTTATTGTTTGATGTTCACACCTCAACCCCCGTCTCCTGACGCATCCTGCACATCAAAAAGCGGTGAAATCACGTAGTGGTCAGTTGTTCGCTTCCCTCCGCTGTTACGCTGTTTCCCTGAGTTCCCCGTACGCTAATACTTCAAAGCATCCGAACCCGTTGATCGCCTTTCTACATTCGTGTTTCCACAACGCGATCTCCCCTTTTCCCCGTGTCCGTCCGATCAGATCGTCTGGCAATGACCTCTGCGAACACCTGTATCCTATTTTTATATTCGTCGGTCAATGATCTGTAATTTATCCTCCTCTCAGACTGAAGTACACGATTGTTAACCCTCCTCCTTCATTGCACTTTTATATGCAAGTTATCAAGGAATCACTAAACTGCAGTTTTCCAGTGACATAGATAGTAATAAGTAATTTGGACATTTTAAGGAGTCTAAATCGCAAAGACAACTTATAACAAGTATGTTTCAGTAAGAGACAGTCATCATGTTTTGGACACATTATGAGAAGACAAAAACAAGAACATATTGTGACAACCGGAAAGATTTGTGAAAAGGGAGATAGAGGAAGACAGCGTGAGAAAATCCTTGACAGTTTTGTGTCATTGAAAGGAAGAAATGAACACACGAATTTACACATCTCGTTGGAGATCTTCTTATGTGGAGAAGCATGATCGTTACTAAGGGAAATTCGTGTTCTCTTTTGTATTCCACACATATCCTTGTCAATGAAAGCGCATCCTGCCTTTTTATTTTAAAATATGACTTTGTTCCGCCATTTTTGTCTACATTACTACCTCAGTATGTGTACCATCCCAGGCCATGAAATGCTGTTTCACAAAGGAAGATCAGGTTTAGGGGTCTGAGTGGTCTCGAGGTATGATGTCCGCCTCGAGTGCTGGAGGTCCCTGGTTCAAGCCCCGGTGAGGGCCGGGATTTGTTCACCTGGTCTTGTAGTAACAAAATTTCCCCTGGTCTCTGGGTAGTGAAATCGGACGCCCGTGTGTTTTGTTGCGCACGTAAAAATTCCCTTGGCAGTTGGAAATCGAAAAAGAGTAGCCTAACAGCGCTGCCGGGCTAAATTTCAAGTTAAAAATCTACCCAAAGTATTTTAGGATCCTCGCCGGTACTACGGAGTTCGTGCACTGAGCTTAGATTCTCCGGACTCCGGCTTGAGTTAGGAGTAGAACGGAGCACTTATGAGTTACTCCCGTGTGCTGTAATGTTCATCCGTCGATTAAACTAAACTAGAATAATCTAAACTAAACTAGATTAGGTGTTCATTTGCTTGACTTATTCTCATCTGTGTCTCTTCTCAATGCATGCGTATACCACAATGTATTATACAAGTAAATGAGACAATTCTTGAACAAATCAATCGGTACAATTATTGTTGTAGTGTTGGAAGGAATAACAAAACGCCAACTGCATAAAACGTTGTTTATTTGTCAAGGTTTACAAGCCGCGTCCTTCAGCTGGTTTCTTAGATGTTAACTGCCTATAACAACATAATACGTCACGATTGAGCATCTCCCCCCCCTTTCAGTCTCAATGCTCAATCGTGCTGTATCGGAGTTTTCCAATAGACCCCAATTATACCTACACTGTTACACCTCCCCATGTTACTTAAAGAATTTTCCTTTTAAAGGAAAAATCTTTACTCTTAATCCCCATACTCTATTCCCTATTTGTCTTTTAACCTTCGCCAATACATCTTTTACTCTTCTACAACCTCCCCATATACTTCTTCTTCGCTTTTTATTTATATAATACCACGGTTAATCCAACCAGTCCTTCTTTCCTTTCTATTTCCCCAACATTATATAATCAAGCCACTTCTTCTTCGTTCTTGGTCCTTCAAGCAAACATAACATATTTACATATAACATTTCAAATTCAGTTTATAATACATCATAACACCATAACACGTTTTCTTAAATACTCCTTCTCCACTTCAATAAGCAATCTGCTTTCCACTTCAAACGCTGACACCAACTCCTCCTTATTCTTATCACCAATACTACTAACTCCCCACTTTCAACTAACCTGAAATCACTTTCATACGATAGGAAGATAAAGAATCGGTGGCCACCGGAATTTAAAAGAAGAAATAGACTCTTTCGAAAAACAACATTCACCTAAACCACACACCCCTTTACACCCCTTTTTTGAGAATTTATGCAATAAATTCTAAACCATTATATCTCCCCCAGTACCACTCATTATGGTAACAGTTTACGCTGCTATCTACAGCATCAAATACCAACCATCATCCAAAAATAATCTTCACTTCTAAGTGTCTATATAACAGACACTACCTTACCTCACCCTCACATTGTAAACCACAAAACACATCCCAAAGACACAATTAAAAAGGTCTATTACCCCTTAAGACCTCCTCCAACACAACACCTCACATAACCTCATCACCTCGTATAACTAATCTTCTCCAATACCTCAGGTTCTTACTTAATGTCCATTTTTTATGGGCATATCTACTAAAATGCTCCACTTATGCCGTTATCAACAGCAACCTAATAACCTTGAAATCTCCCCTTAAATATTAACCATCAAAAACAACATTGTAATCTGACCCACTTATAAACATTTGCATCCTGCCCAGGCCATGTAACCCCATGTCTCTCTAAAATCTCAATTCATAATTCATGCCGTAATCTACAGCCGCAAAAATGACCACTCATGTCTGTGACTGCTTGTAATCAACTTTATCTCAGTCCCTTTTATTACGGACCCACAAACACCCCATGTCCTTATGTCTCCCCTATGTTCATTTCTCATTTACACCCTAACACCTCTTTACTTTTGTACTGTTATCTACAGTGTCTAGTCAAACATGGATCCAATTCATGTTTACTCTTTGTCTGGGGTAATTTTCTTATTCCTCTATAACCCCGCAATCTCATGGTTCTTCTGAACCCCCGGAAACTATGTTCAAAACTTTTCTCAGCTTTACCCCACTGAATATATTCATTAATCTTTTCTTCTCCCATGTGGTTTCTAATCCCATATTTTTCTAATTAATGCTTACTTTAGTGTATCTCTAACCTTTCCCATAACCATCCCCGGTATATGTTTCCACTTCCTCATAAGCCCATCAACCTCACTATGCTGATTATCCCAGTAATATACACCCATGAAGTTATTCTTCACAAAGAGAATGTGTCTCTCTATTAGCTCACAGTAGTTTATTATAACTTTCTGAACGAAGGGTCCTAATTACAGCCCCCTGTATTGTCTTTATTCTCGATAAAATCCCTATAATTTAAACATAACTTAATTAATTACTATTTAACACACAAAACAGTGAAATAAAATCACAACAGGACATCAAATCCCCCCCAAATTTTTGTAACATTCATTTATGTTTCCCCGCAATTCAACTAAAAGTATGATGATGATAGTGATGATGATGGTGACGATGATTAAAATAATACAACATACATCCTAATCTATTTTTTTTCTACTACTACTGGTCTCTTTTACGGACCAGTAGTTTACACATGAAAGTCTAAGGACACAATATCCCTACTCTAAAATAATTACAATCAATTTTACAGGACCAAATCAAGCAAAATTAACTTTATATATATGAGGCATTGTAAGCTCAATTACAATAAATACAAGTGTCTTCTCACTAAAGGGAAAGTTTTCAAAAAAAATATAATTCTCTTAGAATTAACCACGTAAAGTGACCCAGCAGCATTGGTCTCCTTTACTAACCAATGTAACACCTATCTATTTAGCCAAGTCATATATAACAAAACAACTTCATACCAAGCATTAATGCCAAAATACGTATACAAATGTCCCTCTGTTATCTACAGATTATCTTAATGCGTAACCATACTCAACAACTGACCATTCCTTTTTCTGGAAGTCAAACATTGATTATCTCCCCTCACAATTTTCTATCTTGTTTCAGCCTCACTCCTAATACATCATCACATCCAAAATATCCTCTTAATCCAGCACTGTAAACTACAGGTCGACACATTTATTCTATTATGTGGGGATTATTCCAATGTCATCTCAATGTACCAGCCGTCAATATAAACTGTACTTGTGGCTCGATACACTAATTGTTTCCCTTGGCTTTGTACCAAACTTCTTAATCACTACTGTTAACTACAGTATCTTCATCCTCTTACGTCCAACAAAACTTTGTCTATCTAATATAGACCCCTCACCAACACATCTACTTCCTGTCCTGACAACTAATTCAACCTTTAAGTTTCTCATCTATCCGACGCAATTAATATTTCATTCTTTTGCATCAGTACTTTCTGTATCTCAGCACCATTACCTCAATTCTCTCCTATCCTTTTCACATCTTGACGACAGTCAAACCAGTCGAAACACCCTTTCTAATTTTCATTTACCTCACCTTATTTACCTTCGTATCTTTCACTCCTATTTATCAGGATTCTTTCGGAACAGCAACTCATGTCCTGATAACTGACAACGGACCTCATTTTTCTCACATCTCCGTATTAGTCACTCCTGTTTCGGCATGTTCCTGTCAAAAATACTAAAGATGTTTTGTGAATTGTCAGTCAGAATATTAACTCTCTGTCATACGACTTCTATAATTTCCTTCCAAGTTCAGATATTCTACGAAAAGACATTATAATTTTCTTTCTATCTCTCGATTTTCGCACACTCTATGTTCCACGATTTATCAACGTTACTTATCAACCGCTCTTCTCATATTCACACGGACAATGATACACAACACAACCTCGCTCTCATCTCACGCCTACTCTCGTGTCGCGTCAACCTAACGTCTCCATACTATTATTACAACTAAATACTTTAGACGCCACCTCAACATTCCATCAATCATTCCCCACATATCAACACGTATTGATTTCCTCTACACACGTTGACACAAGACATATTAACGTTACTCTTACATTCTATCTACGTATTTCACTTAGGCGACTTCATCACAGCTCTTTCTTTTTACTTCTTTCATCACGACGAACACCTGTCTGACTACAGTTATATTCACGTATGAACACCGCACAACCAGACGAACTATTCTAGAGGACTCTCTCAATTCACTGCTTTCTTATATCTCTACTTTACTCAATCACTCACTTCTATACGAAGGTCAGACCCTATACACTACCTCTCGCAGCTGAAATTGCTTTCACAGTACTATCTATTATCTCTTCAAAACAAACCTCATTCTGGTGAACCAGCCCCTAACTTCGTAACTATCATTCTATACTTTTCCACCCACAACAACTTTCTTCTTTCTCCACAAGTACGACGTAACTCGTATTTTTCAAGCATCCACTTCTACAGTCTATTATTTATTATACTTTTATTCTCACGTTCAACTGACTATCTTACGCACAGGATACTCAGTGCCTCCTCAGTCTATATCACCTCACCAGACACTCTCGGTTCACCTGTCAACAATACTATTCTTTCTTCTCCAACCAACAAGCAAAACCCTCTCGGACATCACGTCATAGCTCTGAGTCAAACTATTTCTAATACTAATATTCCTGCCTAACATATCTCTCACCCTCTATTAATTCTGTCCTGAATCTACCCTATTTTACTCTCTCTACCTCGCTACCAACCAGACGATATCCTGTATTACGTAATCCACGTGGAATATCATTTGCCGTACTTCCTTATCACCAACAAATTCCTCTGCCTATTTTAGACAGCTCATATACCTATACTCTCAAACCGGGGTTCTTCTCATAAGCCAGACCTATTTCATTTTCCTTCTTCACCCAAGGAATTTTAACCGTTATATAGTGTGTCCAAATTAAACACTTCACTGTCTTTCAATACATTCACTCGTCTTTCCGTTATAATGTCATCCTCACTATCTGTTGTCAACCTGTTAAAGTATTCAGGTCTTAAGGTCCTAAGGTCTTCTATTTTTCTTAAATCACTTTCTGTCGTTGAATAAATTCCCGCTAACTGTCTACCACTATTCTTGTTCTTAAATGAGTTCCTTCTATTTCCTATATTTGCGTCAGTCTGCTCACTGTTTCCTGTGTACCTTACGTAACGTTTATACCTTCCCATCTCGTCTTCAGATGACACACTAATTATAGTTCCTTCATCAGACTCATTATAATTTACTGCAAATACGTCGGCCCTATTCCCATAGTCATCTTTAAAACGTCTGACTTTCTTTCTCTTCCTCGGTCTTCGTCCCTTAGCCTTTCCTACTGTCTTGTCATACAAACCAGTATTTTGTTTCAAAGAGTCACTACCCAAAACTCTGTCCGTCTGTCTACCAGCAACTACTCCATATGATGGAACATCACGCCTCGATTCAGGACCTGCCCGTAGTGTAACACTCTCATTCTCCGAATCCTCTGTAATAATATCTGATTCAGCATCACTATAATATTCAGCTGTGGGAATATCTTCTCCGTAGCTTGAACTCTGACAGCCAATATTCCTACACCATCTGGGAACTAGTTTCTTGTCTATGGCTGAACAACTTGACATGGCACTACCTCTATTTACAACCATACTAACACTTTCGTCAATACTTCTCCTCTTTATCTTTCTGTCGTTCTTGGTCCTCGTCTGTCCATCTTTCTCAACTTCAACCTTGTCTCTCTTAGTCAAACGAGTTGGTTTAGACTGATTCTCTATGAAGTCAGTTTGAGTTCCCTTTGTTAACTTGCTGACTGGTTGTACCTGAGTCTGCGTGCTACTTTCTACCGTATTACTTGTCTGCGTCTGTGTCTCTCGGTTTCTTTTCTTTACTAATATCGTCTTCTTCTTTTCCTGTCTACTAGTCACATTCGCAACCTATTTTAGGACTAGTCTGTATTTTACTTACTGGTTCAACTCTGTCTCTTACACCTGAGTTTAAATATTGTCTTTGTCTTTTCTCTAACCAGTCGTCACGTCTTTTTCTAGCAGTTGCACTGTGAGAAGGCCAGTCCCATGATTTCTTTGAAATGCTTTCTCTCACGTCCCATTTTTGTATTTATACCAGTCCGAGCTTTCACTATTTCGTCTGTTTCTCACTGTCTTTTACTCTATATAGATCAGGCCTTGGTTCGTCATAACCATATTGTCTTCTGTCTTTATTAAGCAATGTCTGTCTCCTGTTATTCTTTCCTACTCTATTACTGTCTACCATAATTCTATAAGGGTCCTGTCTAGTTGTTTTGTTCTTCAACGTTTTCAGAAAACTCTCTACCTCCGTAATTGACATCTTTAACTCTCCTAACCATGTGCTAACCCGTTGTAACTCCCCGCACAAGAAATTCATATTCAGTTCCTTTGAAATATCTATCCAGCTGAAACAATATTGTTCTGTATACTTCTTTAGTACCTGAGAAAAAAACTTATCCTGAGTTCAGCTGAAATATGTGCTGTGCTGAGTCTTCTAAGCTGAAATATTTATACAAGTAACCAATTTCATTGTTGTAAATTTCTTAATTTAACGTCTAAACTTGTGCTCCGGTGTTCTGTTCCGTCATGCTGAAAAATACTGAAATAAAGCAAGCAAAGAACAAAAAAAACACACAATTTCAAATTATTTGCTTCTAAAATCTGGTTAATTAATTACCTTATTTATGAATCACCTAAATTTACTAATTTACAACACATAATTCCCCCAGTTCATAAACTGTTCCATTAGTTATTTAGTTCCAGAATCGCACAAATTTCCCTTGGTTAATCCCTAAAGAGCACAAGTTGTAATCAGCATCAATATTCTGTCAGCGTAGAGGGAGGAAAAACCTTGTCTTCAATAAGTCCTGTTTGAAACCAAAAAGTTCGCTATAAATCCTCATACCTGTTTCTAATAATATAATAATGTTTTAGACTCTGCTCTAACCAAGAATTTATGGCACATCACCGGAGTTACACAGTTACCTTCTTTTATTAGCTGACGGATCTAGTTCCACTAACCAGAGTTCGTATCAAGTGAAACCTAGTCTCGAGTTTAAGTGGCGGAGTCCAGAAGCTCAGGTGGCGGAGTTCTCTTCCCTCAGGTAAATTTTGTAGCTGCCAGATACTCTTCCTGGTTGGGTCACGTCTCATGGGATGCCTGGATAGATTTCAACCCCTGGTTGGGTCACGTCTCATGGGATGCCTGGATAGATTTCAACCCCCTGGTTGGGTCCCTTCCTTGATTCTGAGTGAAGTACATCCTCGGCGTCTTGATAGGGGTCGTAGTAATGACGTGGCCCCAAAAATTTATCACAGTTAACCGAAGCCCAGTGATATTTATGTGTTCAAAAAACCCAATCACGAAATTACAAGGCTTTGTCCATTATTACTTGAGCCTAGAAGAGTTCTTGACTTATTTTTCTTCTTTTGTCTGACAGGTTCAGCTTGAAATTCTGGTTTTCTCAAAGTTCTAGGACAGGATGGCTCTTCTCAAAAAAACGATAAGTTTCATGCAACGGTCATGAGAAGCCCCTTGTTATTGATAACTTTCAGTGGCTGGCGCTTTAAAATAGAAGCCCTTTCTTTTGAAACTCCAGAGTTCAGATCTCGGCTCCGGAAAACCTTGAAGGCTGAAGTTCAGTTAACGGCCATTATCAATTCGGCCACGGCTCCAGAAAAGCCTCCTGATAAAATTATCTTCTGAGTTTCATCGTACTTCGCGTAGTTAGCCGGACGACTCGATTCAAAATCCTGGACTTACGGCTCCATACTTATTCCTGTTGTAGTGTTGGAAGGAATAACAAAACGCCAACTGCATAAAACGTTGTTTATTTGTCAAGGTTTACAAGCCGCGTCCTTCAGCTGGTTTCTTAGATGTTAACTGCCTATAACAACATAATACGTCACGATTGAGCATCTCCCCCCCCTTTCAGTCTCAATGCTCAATCGTGCTGTATCGGAGTTTTCCAATAGACCCCAATTATACCTACACTGTTACATTATCTCAGAACAGTCATGTCATCTGATGGGAGATGCCTTGAAGAGATTAGAACAAAAATTGCCATTGCGAAGGTAGCCTTTTGCAAGATGAAAAACATACTGACCAATAAAAAGATATCAATTGAAACTAGAAAAAGAGTGCGAAGTGCTACATAGAACCTGTACTATTGTATGGAAGTAAAGCGTGGACATTGAGCAGACAAGCTGAAAAACATCTGATGGTTGTGGAAATGTGGTTTCTGAGGAAAATGCAATGAATACTATGGACAGACAGAAAAATCAATGAACAAGTCCTTCAAGAAACAAATGAAGATCGTAAACTGATTACAGACATTAGACGTCGATAGTCAAAAATGTTTGGGCATGTTATGAGAAGAAATGAATTGGAGAACTTGGCGACGACTGGCAACATCGAGGGGAAGAGACCAAGGGGAAGACCGAGAAGTAAATACCTGTATGGCTTGGCCATGTGGCATGGTCGAGACAGGAACACTGAGCTGATCCACGACTTTGGTGATCGAGTGATATTGCAAAACATGACCACCCATGCTTATCGGCATGGCACATGATGGATGGATGGAAAGAAAAACATTCTTTAGTGCTAAATCAACATTATCTTGATTTGCTGGAAAATCTCCCTACTTCTGTGTTCTGTCTTATTATTTTAGTCCTATAAATTCAGAATAGCCATAGCAAAGGCAGGATTTCACATGGTGAAGAATATACTCTGCAATTTATCTTCACTAATTAAGGCGAAGAGAAGATATTATAAGAGCTCTATTGATCCATTTCTGATGTGCGGAAGGGAATCATGGGGCAATTAGCAGAGACCAGGAATTATGTAGAAGCTGCGGAGATGTGATTTAAGGAAAGAATGATGAGAACACTGAACGGATAGAAAGACCAATGAAGGTATCTTGAACGAAGTTGATTCACACAGAAAACTAGTTAGTCGCATCAGAAGAAGACAGTCCACATTCATTAGGTATGTCATGAGAAGGGACAGCTGGAGCATGTCGTCCCAAACAGGAAGACTGGAGGGGAAAAGAGGCAAGGGGAAACCAAGAAAGAAGATACTGGACAGTTAGATATCATGGCATGGAGGAGAATCGGTAGTATGAGAAATGATTCATAACACAAGAAACAGTAGCTGTGGACAGACATGATCATCAAAACCACACGACATGGTCTATAAGAAGAGTTGAGTTGTGCTGAGTATACTCAAAAATATGCATAATTGCACTCGGGGCATTCCCATAAGCGCTCAGTCATCATCTTCAACAGCAAGCGGAGAGTTCCAAAACTAAGTGTGCCCATTACAATCTGATAATATGTCCGTCTTGCTTTACCTCTTAGTGACGACTGACTGTCTAGTCTATCAGATCCTCTGACGACACCCTGCTTCCGCATTCTCTCTATGCCATGAAAGTCTATTTGTTCGTCTGCATATCCACGCGCTCCCATAAGGCGTTCACCACATCTGCCTTATCATGCATCAAACCACGCCTCGATGACCAATCGATCCGCCTGTTAATTTCCAACCACATCATAGTGTCCCGGAGAAAAGACAGATCCAGCGAATCTATAAGAAGAAAAATTTAAATCCGATAACTTTCAAACTGTCATCGACTACCTAGAGCAGGGATGGGCAAACTTTTCGTGCTGAGGGTCGCATTGACAAATGTAAAGCTATTGGCGGGTGTCAGAATCTCCAATAAGTAGTTTAGAGAGTTAATAAGAGTTAAGACAAGTCTAGTAGGGAGACACCAGACAGGAGAGACACCAGCGCTATAAATAGCTTCACAAGGGGACACATTTGTGTCAACCAAGGGAGCACTAAGGACAGTTGAGCGAGGGCTTCCCCAAGCCATTGGGAAGCTTGGCCTTACGAGTAACCGTGGAGTACCCGGTTACTCAAGTTCACGAGCCAGCGTGCTGGGGACGCTATGCACGCAAGACTCGCTAATGCACGGAGGATACAGCGTCCGTGCTTGACCACGCAATGTGTAGCGTGGGACAGACCAGACTGGAGACGATTAGAGAGTAGACGTGTTCTTGACAAATGCTATAAGTTTCTAGGCAATAGTTAATATTAGGCTTTAGATTTAGATTGTGATTACTAGTATCATTTCTCACCACTTCATTACATCCATGTTGTTTAATGTCAATGAAGCATACCGCTCGCAGAGCTTATAATTGACCAGCTCTAAATAAATTGCATTCCTTTTGCAAATGACACGAGTTGTTATTTCGTGCGGTGCAAAAGTAGGGGAGTCCTGAAAGACCTGTCGCAAGCAAGTTGCTGACAGGCAGGACCCCAATTGGTGTCAGAAGCTCTGAACCAACGTCAACGGGCTATTGGTATCAGAAAGTTCTGAACCAGCGTCAACAAGCACGATTCGACATCATTTCTGTGTTAAAATATTTGAAAGTAATGTAAATTTGTTTGCATATAATGGCAGAAATAATTTTCTTTTGTGAAAGTACGATCATACCATTTGTGGAGCTTGAACCACAATGAAGCAAAATTAAGTTACAAATTGTGAGATTCTACGAAAATTGAAGAAAGTGTGTTATTCTACGGAAAGTAATGAAAATGTATACAATCATCAGTTTATATTGTCAAGCAAACCATCGTGTACATTTCATTTTGTGTGATACAGCCATCAATGTCACCATTCTTCATATTCAGTAAATAGATTAGCTACTGAACGGAAGCCTTAGAACGAAGTTATACCAAACTAGTCAGAAAGTGAAGACAAGACGACATCGACTGTCATACGACGAATCATCTTACGAATCATGACAATCATTCAGACTATCATACCATTCATTCATTAACACCATTTATCATTATCTATCACATTTTTTCATTCATCAGCCGCATGAAAGATAAACATGTATTTACAACATATGCATGTGTCTAAATTATTGATGCTCTACTAAACAGAAGCATCCATTGTGTTCTCAAGTCAATCATTTTGTGAGTGTGGAAGACAGCGGTGGAACATCCCAAGAACCGTAATTTCCAAAGAATTAGATGAGTATATTTTCAGAATATTTTGGTATGCTCTAAATTAATCATGCATCTTCTTTTTCAGTAAAGATGTAAATTACTAACACATAATTACAAACCATTGTGTAAAATTACTGTGATATCTTTTTGAACTAACATAAAGCCACAAAATGGCGTCATTAAATGATTGTATCCAGGCAGGCAAGGAAATGGGCCACTACTGGAGAGAAATTAGAGAAATGGGCGGATCAAAAATATAAAGAAGAAATAGCTCGACATAGAGAAGAACAGAAAGAAAGCTGCTCTAGAGAGAGACGAAAGAGCATTAGAAAGGCAGCATCAAAAAGAAATGAAAGAAATCGAGGAGGCTACCAAACAGAAACAGTTAGATTTAGATCATGCCAACCAACAAGCAGAGGAAGCACAAAAAGCAGATACAAGTAGTGTCAGAAACGAAATTAAAGATGAAGGAAATGGAGGTAGATTCAAACATACAGATAGCCTCTAGCAAACAAAAGAGCCAAGAAGAACAGAACAAATTTAGTAAGTATAAAGGCCTTATCAAACCATATAGCGTAGGGGATTCAATTAGCGCATGGACTGAGAATATAGAATTCCAACTAAAGACTCAGAAAATACCTTTGGATGACTGGACAATGATCTACATGAGAAACCTCAGTGGGGAGCCGTTAAAAGTAATAGAATCTATACCTACAGAGCTAAGGAACAATTATCAGTACATTCACGATAGGATCATGCAACACTTTCTTTTAGACGCCACTGGGTACCAAATTCAGTTCTCCCAAATTAAGCCAAAAGCAACTGAAACCTTCTTAGATTACATCTCTAACGTGCAAAGCACATTTAAAAAATGGACTAGGGCGGCGAAAGTGGGTAACAACTATGAAAAATTAGAAGATCTTATGGTAATGGACAAGGTGATATCTACCGTTCCTACCCCTTTTGCGAAGTTTCTCCAACAGTCAGATATTGAATCCATTCAGCAATTAGAAAAACGGGGGTCGGCATATTTTTCAGTCTAATCGGGACATATTTAAATCTACAACACATGATACAGAAATCACTGCTTTTGCAAACAAGGTACCTGATAGATCTTACAATCAGAAAGATTATCGTAAGAAAGACAAATCATACCAGAAGCCACCTCGATGTGGATATTGTAGTTTGTTTCATCCTAGCTACTCTATGTGTGATAAAAACCCCGCATATCCCTCACACTTAGAAGCAGTGTTAAAGAAGCAAGAAAGCAGAAGAACGTCATTTAAACGTGCTGTTAAATGTTACTTTTGTTCCAGCTATGGCCACTATAGTAGTAAGTGTCTTGGTAGGCAACGAATGAAGGCAAATAATGCATGCACTCATCGATACGTCATCAGACGATGAGAGTGACATTGATTCGGAACTTGTAAATGTGTTACCAGCGAGTGAATGTGAGAGTGTGGCAGTAGTAACAGACATATTAGACTTTAAGAAATGTGACATATGTCACCAGTTTCATGCGGATGGTAAATTGAAATGTGGGCACGTAATACATGTTCCAATGAAGATGCTAACGCAGCTAGTGCCTCCAGAGGTAAACTTAAGTTCTACGATGCACTGGTCAATGATCAACCATGCCAATGTTTAATTGATAGCGGGAGCACTCTACTTGGTTTAAGGAAAGAACTTATTAGACCAGAAGATTACACGGGTGAATTTGTCAAATGCCGTACTTTCTCTGGAACCATTGAGAAATACCCACTGGCAAAAGCGCATATCAATACCCCGTTCCTTACCGGCACATTTACTTGCGCAATCCTGCAAGATCCATGCACGGATCTCATTTTAGGCTGCCTAGATTCATTGAAACAATGTACAGACGACGACATAAGAGCCTGGAAACATACACACATGGCTAATGCTGTAACAAGGTCAGATACACAAACACACTATACTGACTTACAAAATGAAATGCTACAGCTATTAACACCCAGCGGTGCCGATACCAACACTACTCGACAGAAATTTATCGAGGCACAAAGCACCGACCAAACTATCGCACCTTATTTTAAATTGTTAGGTGAGCGAGCGAAAGTGACTAAAAATGCATCTTGGTATTTTAGAAAACATAACGGAATTCTCATGCGTTATTACACAAATAATAACCATGAAATTCAGCAGACGGTGTTACCTGTAACATACCGACAAAATGTGCTAAAGATCGCACATGAGTCACCGTTTGCTGGACATTTGGCCTATGATAAAACGAGAGCCAGAGTTTTGTCACACTTCTACTGGCCTAAATTCTGTACTGACATAAAATTTTTCTGTCGTTCATGTACTATTTGTCAACATCTTGTACGAAAGGGAAAGCATGAGACGGCCGAAGTTCAACGGTCATTATTAGCATCTAGACCATATGAGAGTGTAGCGGTCGATATTGCTGGACCCCTAAATCAGGTGTCGAGCAAAGGAAACCACGACTATGCAAATAAGGGTGCTAAAACTATACACCTTGAACCAAATCAGAAGGTTTTGCTTCTACTACCTGATAAACGTAATTTGTTACTAACATCTTGGCAAGGGTTGAACGTAAAATATCAGATGTCGATTATGAAATATCGATAAAAGGAAAATTAAAGATATTTCATATCAACATGCTGAAACCATACTTCTCACGACAAGAACTACAGACAGACGAACAAGATGCACCAACACCAAGTAATCGGACGACAGACGTACACAACACAACTTCACTAGGTAGGGCGACACACGACAGCGACATCGCAAACACACTTAGCCAGGTAACATCACACGCAGCTAGTACCACAACAGTACTGAACGAGACAGATGAAGACGAGATGGAATTACCAGTCCCGACTGTAGACACGACTGCAACCATTGACAGCATAAAGATAGAAACCAAACTTACAGACGACCAACGACGACAGATGATAGAGTTAGTAACGGAATATAGATGACATATGTATTCATACGGAAGACTGGACATCACATCTACTGAAACTACGACAAGTCTTCGACAGGTTGCGAGTATTTGGGCTTACAGTCAAGCCTACTAAAGTAGAATTGGGCATGGAACAGATTGACTTCCTGGGTCATACCATCTGCAGGGGCCAATTAAGAACAGATGACAGAATCGTGACCAAGATTCTGAATTTGACAATGCCAACGACCAAGAAACAGGTCCGAAGTTTACTGGGTCTTGTAAACTACTATAGTAAATTTATTCCAAATCTGGCGGAAATCACCAGTGTTTTTTCTAACATCTTGAAAGCTTCGGCTAAATTATCTGTACAAGATGCAGGATTAATTAGCGCGTTATCAAAACTGAAATATCTATTTAGCGTTCCACCTATCCTGCGTTTGCCTAATCAAAATCTTACCTATTTTTTACGTACAGATGCGAGTGCTATCTCCATATCGGGGGTACTAGGACAGTTCTACGAAGGGAAGTTCCACCCCGTAATGTACGTAAGTCGGAAAATTAGCCCTGCTGAATCCAGATACTCAGCATCAGAATTGGAGGGCCTCAGCTTAATCTATTGTGTTAAGAAATTTCATAGATTTTTGGCAGGAGCACAGTTTGTGATCGAAACCGACAATTCTCCGTTGTCTGTGATGCAGTCTGGCATTCCCCAGAACAACAGGGTCTACAGATGGGCTTTGATTCTGCAGAACTATGCATTTACCATCCAGCATTTGAAGGGGAGATTGAACTCTTTGGCAGACACTTTGAGTCGACCGTCAACCATTGAAATACCTGATTTGCAGGAAGAGATCGACCAGAGATCACCAGAAACAGTGACACTGTAAATGTTAAGTAAATCAGTGCCGTATGTGGTGAATAAGTTACACTGTAAGTGCGTTATCATCGCCATACATAGTAAACTGTGTAAAAGTAACAGTGCCATTAAGAGTGAAACGAACAGACGCATAAGTAACATGCGCTGACACACACATAAGCTATATTAACGGTGAAGTGTTAGCTGTGAACCTACATAAGTTAGTAGGGAACTATATTTATACACTATCCATGAATGAGAGCATAGAAGACTTTGGCGAAATGAACTATGTTATAAGAATAGTCTACAAAGAACATTGCTCCATCTTCACACCTGAAAGGAGGACATCAGTTAGTGTAATTAGATATAGAAATGTAACTGTGATATATATATATATATATATATATATATATATATATATATATATATATATATATATATATATATATATATATATATATATATATATATATATATATATATATATATTATTGTTTTATAAACAGTACACATAACTTCATTTTTCTATGAATAATTGAATTGCAAAATGTTCAAATGCATATATAACTTTATTTATGTCATGTGGTAGTTAGAAATCACCATCATTTAGTTAATAACCCATTTAATGTAACACCAATAGTAGGAATACAATTGTTAGATATTACATTAGTTTATTACCGCATAATCATAATCATTTATAAATTCATTTATCTGAAATATCATTTCTAAACTAACCCAACCATTTAGGAATTAACATCATTTCATTTACCAATAACACTTTAAGGTAGTTAACTCAATTCTCTTAAATAAAATTAATTAGATAGATTATTTCCCTTAGGATAATTTAGAACAGCACACCAAATTATATTAGTTAGTATTACAGGATCGGTGACAAACCATCCTCACAACCGTGTATATTTTGTATAGACATGACACGTGCAATCAAACCGCACAGTCATTTGGCGTGAATACTGTTATAATTCAGCCAATCATTTATTGTAAATATGTAATGTTCATTTATTTGATGCTTTGAACCATATTTTAATGACGAGTGAATGTTTTAGCAAAGCGAGAGTATGAAAGTGGATGAAAGATGTATAAATGGAAGGAGAGAATGTGGAAATTAGTAAACATTGAAAGAAAGAGAGAGAGAGAGAGAGAGAAAGGAAGCGGCAAATTTTTGTTCACCGCTGGAAACGTCTTGTTGTGACTTGTCTGTGTCAATCTGTGTAACAAATGTGTTGTCAATGTTTTTATGTGTGTTGCTGCCATACTTTTAGTAGATTAGATAGGGAATATACTTTGAGCATCTTAAGCGGAGTTGTGGTCATAAATAAGAATAACAAACATTTGTAACCACAATAAACCGATTTACGGCGCTCGAAGGAATACACACAAGTAATATAGTAACACCTACACATGTTAGCAAGTTAAGTACACTGTATTTTATTAGAAAACACGCAAACAAACAGGAAAACAAACACATAAAAGTTGCACACACCATTTGTTTCAAAGAACAACAACTTAAATTCAGGGGACACAATAACTTCTTAAAAACCTTAATGTAACATTGGAAATATCTTTTCACGAGCGGAAGCGAGAAGGTGAAGAGTAGAACTGTATGTATACGAGTTGGAGGTGATATTAATGGGAACATGAACATTTTATGCTCATGCGTTGCACTCATAACAGAGTCAACTTGTATTTGGGTTGTCATTTCGGGCAATATGAGGACAGGTCAAGACATAAGTCAATAGACGGAAGTCAGAAGACAGAGGGTCATAAGACGGAAGTCAGGACATAAGTCATAAGACAACGGATCCGGTTCAAAACAATTCCCAAAGATATCTATAGAACCAACTATACTGATACAAGGGCTACTCAATTAGCCGAGTGAAGAAATAGAACAGTGTGAGTAAGGGAAGAAGAGAGTTGTTCTATCCCCAAACGAGAGATTTACAACTTATTGGATCTTTGACAAAATTGGACAGCCAATTTTCTTTGTGACCATACGTGTTACAAACATGAGTTAAAGGGTTGTAACACTTCACAGAGAGGGAGGGGAGCCTGTCAGAATCTCCAATAAGTAGTTTAGAGAGTTAATAAGAGTTAAGACAAGTCTAGTAGGGAGACACCAGACAGGAGAGACACCAGCGCTATAAATAGCTTCACAAGGGGACACATTTGTGTCAACCAAGGGAGCACTAAGGACAGTTGAGCGAGGGCTTCCCCAAGCCATTGGGAAGCTTGGCCTTACGAGTAACCGTGGAGTACCCGGTTACTAAAGTTCACGAGCCAGCGTGCTGGGGACGCTATGCACGCAAGACTCGCTAATGCACGGAGGATACAGCGTCCGTGCTTGACCACGCAATGTGTAGCGTGGGACAGACCAGACTGGAGACGATTAGAGAGTAGACGTGTTCTTGACAAATGCTATAAGTTTCTAGGCAATAGTTAATATTAGGCTTTAGATTTAGATTGTGATTACTAGTATCATTTCTCACCACTTCATTACATCCATGTTGTTTAATGTCAATGAAGCATACCGCTCGCAGAGCTTATAATGACCAGCTCTAAATAAATTGCATTCCTTTTGCAAATGACACGAGTTGTTATTTCGTGCGGTGCAAAAGTAGGGGAGTCCTGAAAGACCTGTCGCAAGCAAGTTGCTGACAGCGGGCCGCATATATATATATATATATATATATATATATATATATATATATATATATATATATATATATATATATATATATATATATATATATATATATATATATATATATATATATATATTCTCCTCCCCACAATGCTTGACGGCAGAAGTGGAAGATGATGATATATATATATATATATATATATATATATATATATATATATATATATATATATATATATATATATATATATATATATATATATATATATATATATATATATATGTAGTCAGGTCTTAGTCAGATATGACTGAGCTACCGTATAACAGTAGACGGTACTACCTGGTCTCTGTTAGCGCCGAACGTTGGGCGGCGCTTACCAAACCCGACACCCCACATTGTGCCAACGGCTTCGGGCGGAAGAGCACAATTGGGAGGGTACAAGCCTTACCCTGGTGCGAGGAAATGCAAGCTAAAGACAAAATTGTCATGGCAGGGCAGACCAGGCCCTAAGCCTTGGTTGGCGACTGGTCTAGGATCGAAGCTCCGACAGGCGGACAGTTAGAGCATTGCTTTGCTGATCCGGCAGCTTCTGCAGCTTGTCTTGTTCCAGATGTAGGGGTGTTACCTTTCCTCTGGAGTGAACTAGGCAGGCCGAGAGAGGGATCATGCTGCATGGGCAACACATGATCTCTATATTTTAGCCCAGGCTTTGTGCTATGGAGAGGCAATAACTCCATCCCTGGTCTTAACTGGTCTCGGAATCAAAGCGAGAGGCAACTGTTACGGGTTATAAGTCCTTGTCAGTTGGCGTAGACATGGGGCGCCACGCGTTGCCTCTGACGGTGGGAGACACCTATAGGTGTCACTGATTCAGCTACCGCCCGCCTCAAGCTGGGCAGCCCCCAGCCAATTGGGTGCTGATCCGCCACAGCCTGCCTGCTTCAATGGGTGCTTGGGGCTAGGACAAAATCTGAATCGCAGGCTGTTAAACCAATGCACCAGGTACAAACAAAAATAAAAATAGAAACCTCAAGCTACGGCTTGCAACCTGGAACGTGAGAACCATGTGTCCAGGATTTTCCACTGACTTGACCAATATTGACGATGTGAGAAAAACGGCTGTGATTGATGCCGAACTCAATCGTCTTAACATTGATATTGCTGGCCTGCAGGAGACTCGCCTCGCTGAGGAAGGGTCACTCAGGGAAAACAACTACACCTTTTTCTGGAAGGGTAGAGGGCAGGCAGAAAAAAGGCAACACGGTGTGGGCTTTGCAGTGAAGAATTCGCTACTGGGAATGATTGAAATTCCAGCAGGAGGAAATGAAAGACTATTATCCCTGCGCTTGGCAACCTCTTGTGGGTTTGCCACCATTATTACTGCATATGCACCGACACTCGATTCCTCTGATGATGTGAAGGATTTGTTCTATGAGGAGTTAGACTCCGTGATCAAGGCAGTTCCAAAATCTGACTACATTTATATGCTCGGTGATTTCAATGCTCGTGTGGGCAAGGACTCGAGTTCATGGCCAGTGTCCCTTGGAAAATACAACATCGGTCGCATGAATGAAAATGGGCAAAGGCTGCTGGAGCATTGCACCAGTAATGACCTATGTATTACAAACTCTTTTTTTAAAACAAAAGAGATGCATAAGGTCACATGGAAACATCCAAGATCCGGCCATTGGCACCAGCTGGACTTCATCATCACACGGAGACAACATCTGAACCATATATAATTGACTCGTAGTTACCACAGTGCTGACTGTGATACAGATCATTCTTTGGTTGTTGCAAGAGTTAGACTGAGACCAAAGAGAATCTACACAGCTAAACACAAATCTAGCCCCAGGATTAATATTATTAACACTCATGATCCTGAAAAGTGCTTTCAGTTTCAACAGCAACTTGAAGACGCTTTCACTGATACACCAGAAAATTGTACAGTAAATGAAAAGTGGGGTCAAATTAAGGAAACTCTTTATAAAACTGCCGTAGGGGTTTACGGCACTGTGGATCATAAGAGGCAGGACTGGTTTGCGGCCAACAGCGAGACTCTGCAGCCCTTGATTGATAAGAAGAAGAAAGCTCTCTTAAGAAACAAGGAAAGACCAACGCGTAACACTCTGAGTGAGCTAAGGCAAGCTAGGAAGGATGTGCAAAAGGCTGCCAGGCAGTGTGCAAATGATTATTGGATCAAGTTATGTGAGTCCATTCAAATCGCAAGTGATAAGGGAGACATAAGAAGCATGTATGAAGGAATAAAGAAAGCCTGTGGTCCAGTGATCAAAAGAAGTGCACCGCTGAAAACCTTGACTGGAGAAGTCATCACTGATAAGAAACAGCAGATGGACAGATGGGTAGAGCACTATTTGGAGCTTTACTCAAGTGAGACCAAACTAGCGGATGATGCCCTCAACGCCATAGAGGCTCTACCAACTCTTGACCACCTGGACACACTTCCCACCATAACAGAAGTTAAGTGTGCTATAAATGAACTTGCATCTGGCAAGGCTCCAGGTAAGGATGGGATTCCAATAGAGGTTATCAGGAGTGGGCAAGACACACTCACTCTACAGATCCACCAGCTAATAGAGCTATGCTGGCGTGAAGGACAAGTCCCACAGGATTTCAAAGATTCAAACATCATAACGCTGTACAAGAACAAGGGAGATCGGAGCGACTGCAACAACTATAGGGGTATCTCACTTCTGTGTATTGTTGGAAAAGTATTTGCCAGAATTGTTCTGCGCAGACTTCAAGTCCTAGGAGATCAAGTCTACCCCGAATCACAGTGTGGCTTTCGACAGAACCGGTCTACCACTGATATGATATTCTCATTGCGACAAATGCAAGAAAAATGCCGTGAACAGAATCAACCACTGTTTATTGCCTTCATCGACCTCACAAAGGCATTTGATTTGGTCAGTCGTGAGGGTCTGTTCAAGGCACTAAAGAAGATTGGCTGCCCACCAACTCTTCTGTCCATTGTGGAATCGTTCCACACAGGCATGAAGGGTATAATCAAGTTTGATGGTGCAACTTCTGAAGAATTTGAAATCAAGAGTGGAGTTAAGCAAGGTTGTGTACTAGCTCCCACCCTCTTTGGAATATACTTTTCACTTCTACTGAAATATGCCTTTCGTGATCGGGATGGTGGTATATACATTCACTCACGCTCAGATGGCGGCCTCTACAATGCTCAGAGATTGAAGGCTAAGACCAAAATTAGGAGGGTACTGATCAGAGAGTTGCTTTTTGCAGATGATGCTGCAGTTACGACCCACTCTGAGGAAGAATTGCAATGTCTACTATCTGCATTCTCCAATGCTTGTTCTGAATTTGGTTTAACAATTAGCAAAAAGAAGACACAGATTATGTCACAAGGTGCACATGGGGTACCATCAATCTTTATTGACGACGCCGAACTAGAGATAGTAGACCATTTTACATATCTAGGATCAGTGGTAAATAGCAAATTATCCCTAGATCAGGAAATCAACATCCGGATTGGTAAGGCAGCAACAACAATGAACAGGTTAAGAAAAAGAGTCTGGGAGAACAGGAAGCTTACTGCCAAAACAAAAGTCCTTGTCTATCAAGCCTGTGTCCTTAGTACTCTTCTCTATGGCAGTGAAACCTGGACAACTTACTCACACCAAGAGAACAATTTAAACAGCTTTCATATGCGGTGTCTGCGAAGAATTCTTGGTATTAAGTGGCAAGACAAAATCACAAATACTGAAGTATTGGAAAGATCAGGTTGTGTGACAGTTTATTCCATGCTCAGTCTTCGTAGACTTAGATGGATAGGACATCTTAGGAGGATGGATGATGGTAGAATACCAAAGGATATCTTTTTTGGTGAATTACAGATGGGTAAGAGATCTCAGGGTCGGCCTCTACTACGATACAAAGATGTGTGTAAGCGGGACATGATTGATACAGGCATTGATAATGCACATTGGGAGCAAGTCGCCGCTGAACGTGTTGCATGGAGGGCAAATATCAGAAATGGAATAAAGTCAAAGGAGAAAATTATTGCAGAAAAGTCACACACCAAGCGTTTGAGACGTAAGATGGTGCATGATGGTGGAAATGACCACGTGTTCACATGCACCCACTGTGAACGGACATTTACAGCGCAAATTGGCCTTATCAGTCACACTCGCTACCGCCATAGTTAAAAGTTATTATGCCTTTTTAAAGCACAAACTATCGTCTGTCAAGACGGCAAGGTGCCAATGATGATATATATATATATATATATATATATATATATATATATATATATATATATATATATATATATATATATATATATATATATATATATATATATATCCATTTTGTATACAGCAACCGATCATAATATTTTGTATACAGCAACCAATAAGTAATTATTAATTATTTATAGCATATTAAATAGTATAAATAACTAATTATTGCAATTTTAGTTTACTTATTCACTTATACATTATATTTGAAAATATGAACAAAAACTTTAACTAATTTGTTAACACGATTTTACAACTTGTTATTATAACAAATATGTTTTATTATCTATCAATGGCTTTAATTTAGATACACAGCGACTACATTGTCACTTCAGTTGTTGATTTCTAATGAGATGTATGTAATTGCTTGCAATTTTTGACAATATTCTTGAAATCTGGAGCAAGTTTACTTGTTGAAATTCGCATGACAGCATGCAAGTTGCAGTCCGACAATAAAGACCTATTCTTAGATTTGTTGATCTTCAAGCAAGAGAATGCTTGTTCGCAAATGTATGTTGATCCAAATAATGATAAAAGTTTAGCTGCAAAGTTTTTCAAGTTGGGAAATGATTCTTGTGATAAAGATCCATAGAAATCCAGCAAACCATCTGTCTTGAATTTCTCTTTCAGGTCATGATCTGCTTGTAAGTCAAGCAGCTCCAACTGTATGTCCTCTGTGGCTGTATCAGCTTCTGCACTAAAAGGTGAACTGAGAATATTGAACTATGGCTCTAATTTCTTGAAATCTTGGAATCTCCATCCAAATTCTTCAATCAATGCATCTAATTGGGCTTTGTATTTTTCAGTCATTTCACCAGAAATGGTTTCTTGTTTCAGCAAAGGGAAGTGACAAAATCTTTTTTCACTTGCTTGTCTGGAGAACAGTGAGAGTTTTGCCTGAAATGATTTTACATATACATACAATTCATGTGCAAACACACCATTGCCCTGAAGTTTGGCATTCAGTTCATTTAGCTTTTCCATAATTTCAATGGCAAACATAAAGTTTAAATGCCACTCTTTATTGACAATGTTAGTATTAAAGTCACATGCAATGCCCTTCATCTCTAGGAACATCACTATTTCTTCTCTGAGTTCCCACACTCGCCTCAACACCTTGCCGAGACTCAGCCATCGAACATTGGTGTGGTTCAGGACATCGGAATGTTCAGTTTCCAAATCGTCAAGTAATGACTTGAACTGTCTGTGATTAAGTCCTCTTGATCTGATGAGGTTGATGACACTGACAACTGGGTCAATAACATGCTTGATATTCAAAACAGTTTTACACAGACTTTCTTGATGAATCACACAGTGAAGTGGTAATAATGTGTGGTCTGGATATTCTGCTTTAATCTTATCACTTATCAACTTTACCAGACCTACATTTTTTCCAGTCAAAGCACGAGCTCCGTCAGTTGTAACACTTGCCATCTTGTTCCAAACCAACCCAGTTCTTTCAATACAGTTAGTATAATCATTGAATATATCATGGCCTGTGGTTGTGTCTTTGAGTGACTCAACACTCAGTAACTCTTCAGTGAGTTTGAAAAAAGTGTTTATTCCACGTATAAATATCAATAATTGGGCAGTATCATGTACATCGGTACTCTCATCCAATGCAAGAGAGTACCACAAAAATTGTTTACTTGCATCTTGAAGTTTATGCATCAAATTGTCACTGATCTTGTCAACACGTCTGACCACAGTTCTCCTTGATAAAGTAATGTTGTCAAATCTTTTTTTTGTGTTTTGTTCTGGACACATAATGTTTGCTGCATCTAGCAAACATTCCTTGATGAACTCGCCATCAGAAAATGGCTTGTTCTGTTTTACAATTCTGTGTGACAGCACAAGACTAGCTTCAGTTGCAGCATCTTGAATTGAAGACTGTTTAGTGAAAACAGTTTGCTGTTTCTCCAAATTTTTCACCAACTCAAGGCATTTCCTTTCCTTCTCTTCGGTCGTTAAATTTATCCGAAATCGGAATGTTTTGTTTGATGTCTTTTTAAATTGTACTCCTTGAAGACAGCCACTGACTCCGACACAACAAGCAAACTGAGTTGCTACCAACTTTTATAAAACAGTACTTAGTTGTCTATTCATCATTAAAACACGGCATTCATCTTCAATCTTACGTTTGTTATTGACACTCATCATAACGGTACAAGAAATTCTGTAAAATTCAACAAAATAACTTAAAAACGAATTAAAATTGTTTATTTCTAAATGCCCTCGCGGGCCGCATAAAATCACTTGGCGGGCCGCAGTTTGCCCACCCCTGACTTAGAGTATCTAGGGTTTTCTTTTTGTCCCCGACATTTAAAAAAAAATCAATATGTTACCGAGAATACGAACCAGGGAATCCAATAACTAAAACAAGTTAGTTACATATCCTTTACAGGACGTCGCAGTCAACACCAGCATTTTTTTGCCGTTGTGAACTCTTGGCAAGTTTACGTTCAGTAGTTTGCCATTGCCTTCTTAACGACCGGCACCCATACCAATCCAATAACTACTTAACGTAAAATTGTCCAGAGAATCAACCTGAGGTTGATTGTAGTGTCCTTCAAAGGACATACATATTATTTCTAGGCAGACATCAGTGAATGAATGTCTGTAGTTGATTAGTTACTGGTTGTGACATAACGTCGCATTCATCCACATTCCCAGTCCCTAATTTTTTTTTTTTCCCGCGTTTCTATCCTGTTTCAGGATATTGCGGTCAACACCAGCATCTTTTCAGCTGTATGTTGATTCCTAGGCTAGATTACGCTCATCAGCACGCCACGACTTTCTGAGCGACCGGCTCCATACTCTCATAAGTCACTTTTGCGATTCGAACCACTGCTAATTCTCGTCGCGTCACGTGACGAGAGTATTCGGGGTTAGCGGAGAAAGCTGCTAACCCCTCGGCCACGGAGCCGGCTCCAGTCCCTAATACATTTCTCAAATTCTTTATAATTATCAACGGAGTCCCTCCTGACAGCAGAGTTATTTTTATACAGAATGTTCGAGAACGGGGAAGCGTATGTAAAAGGCGCAAGCTATCATTTGATTGGTTAATGATTGGCTAGGAACGCCCTATCTGGGTCAGGCAGGACCCATAGCCTAACAGTTGTGAGTTTTGAATCCATCCGGACCGGTCGTGTTTACAAGATGTGGTGCGACTTTCCGCCCTAATTAATTTCCTCTGTCTCAGGTACGCCTTAAATCATTTTTAAAATGTTGTGGCTATGCCTAGTGAAATAGAAGAATAACAGGGTATTGGTATGAGAAATGTAAAAATTAAATGAATGCTTCATTGAGAGGTTTTTGCTGAATGTGATTCCTGTCAGGCTGGCGTGTGTAAACCACTGATACTTCATGACTGTGCCTATCATTCATATGCTATGGAAATTCTGCGGTATGCCTGATGTCTGTATATCACTCTCAGAGCCTAACTGCATTATTATGCTTCATAGAGCTTCCCTGCGAGTGCATATCATCGCACACTCTTGATTGACTGTAGTAATCCTATTGAGAGTCTACGTCTTATCACCTCTGTGGTCAGAATGTGTGATGTAACATGTAATCTTTTCCCTGTAAATGCTGAGACTGTTTGAAGGAGTGAGATGTGTGTTTTATGAGTACCATCTCCAATGAAAAGAAAGACGCCTTATTATATTCATATGTTTGCAGGACGCGCGTTTCCGCCAGAACAACACTATTCCAGTGAGTAACTGGTGGCTATTTTTCGATCATGAGAATTGCCAAAGGCCCTCTTAGGGATTTGCCTTGAATGCACTTTATCTCTGAATGAGGCACTTGTTCCTTTGCAACATTGATTGGTTTTCGAACTGCGTTCAGTAATGGACAGTATATGTTTGAACCTTGGCTATGTTTGTTGATATATATCTGGTGGCTCAGGTAATGATTCAGGGAGAATAACATGTTTTTCATGTGTGTATTGTTTCACATGTGAATACTGATTATGATCATTGCCTCACCTGCTGTGGAAAATATACTAATGGTACCCAGTAGGGATGGAGCGAATGATGTGTTGGTGATGTAAGATAGCACTTGTGAGTTGAGTCTAGTCTGAGAGAGGGGAGGATTGGCAGTGCAGTGTGAGTGTGGATGAGATGAGACATCCATGTAACTTAATACCACCCATGGGTTTATTCAATGTAGATTTGCCATTTGTCACATTATATTACATATTGCCTATTGCAGTTGTAAAGGATGCCTGTCTCAAATCTGTCTCATATCTGCCTCATGATGTTTATTCAGCAGGTCTGTCTCATGAAGTCTACCTCATGATACTTGTCTCAGGGTATCTGTCTCATCAAAAAAGTCTTATGCTGCCTGCCTCATGGAGAGTGCCTTGTGGTGTCTGTCATAGAAGGCCCAAGTCTCTTGTGGTCTGAGTCTGGTGAGAATTCTATATATACAGTATCATGCTGTTGATTGTGTAATGATGTCCCCAACTCAGCAAGAGATCTCAGTGTCTATCACAAATATGGGGTGAATATTGAAACTATCACCCACTGCCATCTGAGTGGAATACACTCCATCACCAATATGAGGGGATTGGTGCCTGAGCATCACCTTCCTTTCTCCTCCCCATTTCCCTGAATTTCCCTTTATGTTTGTTGATTATGACAATTGATATTCATACGAATGTATAGCAAATTCGTTTTGTTTGTTTGTATCAACAGAGGAAGGGAATGGTGGAGAGGCCTTTTTATTCGGGACACCAAACCGGGAGTCCCAGACTCGAACCTTGTCTCCTTAGAGAACTCTAGGGACCTACACAGAATCTACAGGCTGATTGACCAGCCCAATTCTTCAATGTATGCTTGTACAGAGTAAACTGAGATGATCTGTTTTATGATCATGAACCCAGGAGTGGTCTACCATACACTGTCCTCACGTGCAGGAAAATGATGCATTATTATTTACAGAACCTCCTGACTTCAGTTTGCCTCAAACAGGCCCATGGAAGTTTAATACTGTGTCCCCATGGAACTCCCCCTTCCCCCCAGAGTGAAGACGTGTTTTCGTATCTCTTACTTCTCGGATTATTATTACTGCAAAGCTGAATCACCTATCATGGATTTTTATATCAATGTGCTCGTTGTGATTCTGAGGATGTGGTTAAATAGTTTTTAGATTAATACAAGTGTTGATTATCGCAAAAATGTGTGTTATATATAATATTCATTTCCAGTGATAGTTGAACACTATTAAATTTTAACCAATCAAGTGCACGAGGCGTGTCAGAAACAACCACGGGACCTTAAATTGCCCGCGGCGTGGCTAGATAACAATGCGATTGCTGCGTTCTTCAAGTTTAGTTATTCGTATTATTATGCAATAATGTCAGGGGAAGGAGAGTGCTCCGTATTGGAAGTGAATGGTGAAAGGACTCGCTCCGGTTTACGATGGGCTGTCAATAAAACTTACACACTAAACAAAGAGAGGGCCGTGAAGAATAAGCTATCCAAGTGCATAAATCCCAACGGCCTAGTCGTCAAACACACCAACTCAGGACAGTGTGTTACTGTTTCCTTCAACAACACACTCTATTATGAGGCATTCCGAACTTGCCTACTCAACTACTACAGGCTTGAACTAATTGAACACAGGCAAGATAAGCTCGGGGCCCACGTTGAGGATCTGATTACGACGCCAGTGATTACGATACATTTGTACCACAGTAAAAATAAACTCATGACACAGGGCAGTAATGAAAACATTAATTCCTGGCTAAAAGTAGATTTTGTTGAACTTGAAAACTCGACACAGGCATTCACCGAATCTACGCAGCCCACAACTACAGCTATCGACAGCACACCAGCTAACAATGTTCGTCAATTAACTCATATGATGAGTGTACATGACAACATCAACACGATGCCTGCCAACCCACCAGTGCTCTTGGCCATTGAATACCCAATGGAGCGTATCCAAAACAACATAGAACCCAATGTTGACATTGTTGAAGAAGTACCTGCCTCAGATAACAATAGCATCTTAACTATCAATGGACATTCGTGCGACTGTAAACAGCGCATTGAGGAACTAGAACAATCACTAAAGACGCTCATTGTCACTGTTTCAACCAACATTGAAGCAAACAACAAGATAAGCAGTGATTACAATGCTCTCAAGACAGAAGTCGCACTCCTGCGAGATGCAAATTTACTGCTGAGAAATACAGTTCAAATCTTACAGAATGTGTCCTCTACCAACCAAACCGAAGAAACATGTAATTCCCAAGCAACCGCTTCATCCTTAGGAAATCTTGGGGAAGCTCAATCCCACCCAGAACAGATAAGCGCTATGAAAACACCTCAATGCGCAGAGGAAGATAACCAACAACAAACACCCCAATGCGCAGAAGAAGATAAACAACAACAAGCAGTCTACCCCATTGACGTCAAAATAAGCAATAGGTTCGAAGTACTTCAAGAAAAGTCACCAGGAAACCTACAGTGCTCTAACATGCTGCCAACGGGCAAGACAAGCCTACAAGATACATCGAGAGAACCACATGGGGACATAAAGACTGCTGATAATCGGAAATGGATGAAACAACGGGCGAGACGTGCTGAAAACCAACATGTACAGACAGCACGACCTGACTGTACACATATTATACTAAGCGATTCCTTAATGAAAGGTTTATACAGCGACAGGATGGCCACGTCAGACAAAGACATTGTTTCAATAATCCCACTGCCTGGGGCTGGTGTAGACCGGCTAACAGACAAGATTAGCAGGTTGGCTGTTAATCATAGCGTTAGAAGGGCAAGCGTACATATTGGTATCACCGACACCATGAACAACCAACAAATCACAGGGTCTCAACTGCTGGCACTCTTGAACGGATTACGTCACACTTTTCCTTACTCATCCATTTTCTTCTCCTCCATCATATCACCAAGTTATGGACAGCAGCGCCGTCTAGCTGACATAAATAACAACATTTTGCAGAAGTTCTGTTCTCAAAACATGATACAATTCATCAACAACACAGCATCATTCACTTCACAGGCTGGTGCACCAAAAAAGAGTCTTTATAAGGATAAAATACATTTGTCTACATTGGGCACCAGTTTTCTCGCCAAGAATATCAAATATCCTGAACGGACATACCATACATCCATACGGGATCGCGCCGGACACTTTTAGCTACTCCTGAAACTCAAGCCAGACGACATACTCCCGTCACATCAAGTACCAATAGGACAGAAGTGTGCAGACCACTCATAACCACTGTACCTGAAATCCAAGCCAGACGGGACACTACCACTACACCAAGTCCGTTAAATACTTTCACACAGGAGGGTAATAATTACGAAGATATTTTTCCTATTCTCCCCAGAAAGGAACCAACTCTCAGCAACAACGATGTGCCACCACAACCTCCTGTTAGCCACCAACCAGAGGCTCTAGTTGGTAGTCATTACATACCCATGAGACATCATCAGTACCCATTTCATTGTAACCCAGAATGGTTGCACCTCACACGGTATAGCCCAGCTACACTTCGTCAAGCACTTATAATGTCGCTATACCAACAACCAACACATCCCTGGTATTTACTAGCACCTTAGCACAAAGCTACACCGGATCTCGGTACAAGAAAGAGCCTCTCCTAGAACGTTTATCTGCATATTTGGTTACTACTTGATCTAGTAACGTATTAGGTTATAAGCAACTACAAACATTGACTTGTTTTGACTTTATATTAATTGATAGTACTTAGCTGTATAGCTTTTATAATACTTTTCATTGTGTTTTTACTGTGAGTGTGGGGGTCGTCACTGTTCTTCCTTCTGCTTACTGTTTAACGTTTTATTTCCCGTGTGGGATACTCCGCTTTAAACAGAGACATTGACTTGTATGGTCATTTATTAATTCTTTTGGATAACAGTTGGTTACTTAGCTTGTAAAGTAGTTTTTTTTTTAGGTTAATTATTTGTTGTATGTTCTTTAATTCGTTGTGTTCCGTGTTTGCATTATATTCTTTGGTCTAATTAGTTATATCGTTATTATATTGTCATTTACATATCGATTTGTATTACTGATATTTTGTAAGTTAATGTAATTGTGAGTCTTTATGATCTTGTATTTTTGCTTAACTTTGACTAATTTACACTTTCTTCATAGATGAAATGTCTGAGAAGTGGCAACACTGGCTCAATAAGTCAGGAATACGTCTTGGACACTTAAACATTTGCAGCTTATTTAACAAGCTACCAGAGTTATCTTCTATTCTTAATCAAAATTTTCATTTATTCGGCCTTAGTGAAAGTAGACTTAATGATAACATTTCAGATGAGGACATATCTATTAAAGGGTACAAAGTTTTTAGAAGGGATCCCTGTAGGAAACAAGAGACAGGCATAGTAACCTATGTATCTAATTTACTAAATGCTCACCGTAGGCTAGACTTTGAAACTTGCGAAATAGAATGTATGTGGTTAGAGCTAAAACTTCAAAACCGCACACCCCTGATAATTGGCTACCTCTATCGAAATCCCAGTGCTCGACACGTCTGGTACGAAAACTTCACTACAGTGATGGATGTGGTTTGCGCTTCCGGGAAGGAAATTATACTACTCGGAGACTTTAACATTGACACCAACAAATCCAACATAAAATTGGGAAATATAATTGCATCATACAATTTCCAACAAATAGTACAACAGGCTACTAGAGTAACAAAGTCATCTTCACAGTCATAGATCACATTTATGTAACTTGCTCAGACAACATCATAGAATGCGCTGTACCCAATTGTGCAATGAGCGATCACTACCCAATATGCTGCATGTGGTCTAAACAAGGATTTAAAACTTCTAAACATAAACACATAAGTGTAAAATATAGAAGTTACAAACATTTCAACCAAAACGCATTTTTACAGGACTTGCTCAGTTCACCTCTAGACAATGTTTATCAGCTTCCTGACCCGGATGATGCTCTGGAATTCTGGATGAAAACATTTATTGATGTTTTTGATAGACATGTGCCAATCAAGGAAGTTCGAGTAACACACCACGTCAAGCCACCTTGGATCACCCAGGAAATACTTGAAATTATGAGAGACAGAGATAAAGCACATAAAAAGCGGGATCTCAGCGCATACCGTACTCTTAGAAACAAAGTTCAATATACCATACGACGGGAAAAGAAAAATTACTTTAAGAACTTAGTAATGGATAAAACAAATAGTAAGGATATATGGTAGGCAATTAACACCTTGACAAACAAATATAACTTCCGAAATTCTTTACCATCAAATCATATTACTTGCGACCAATTCAGAAATTTTTTTCAAACTAACATAGACCAGTTGAAGGCTTCAATACCTAATTCTCCTTGCAACTTATCTTTACTGTCATCGTTTTGCGAGAATAGATGCTCCGGCGATATTCTTTCCGACATACCACTAATGACAATCACTGAGGTATTCACTTATCTCAGTAACCTAAAAAAACACAACCTCATCTGGGTTAGATGGAATCAGCAACCGGATTCTCCGTTGTGCTGCGCCAGTGATCTGTATATCACTAACCTATGTATATAATCGCCGGTCTCTCTGGCTGTGGGGTTACAACACTTTCTCTCTGTAATCCCGTTTATCACGCAGAGTCTCGTAGCGGAGCGAGAGCTGAGGCGGTTCGACCCCCGCTCGTGACTTGCGGGATACTGAGCCGGTCGCTCAGAAAGTAATGGCAAACTACTGAGCGTAATCTTGCCAAGAGATCAACATACAGCTGAAAGATGCTGGTGTTGACAGCTAAGTCCTGTAAAGGATATGCTTAAAAAAAAAAAATGTATATAATCAGTGTCTCACCAAAGGCCACTTTCCATCAGCTCTCAAAATCGCTAAAGTGTACCCTCTTCTTAAATCTGGTTCATTGGACAATGATCTCCCGAACAATTACAGACCCATTTCCTTACTATCATCACTATCTAAGCCACTAGAAAAACACATCCATAAAGTAACATTAGTTCGCAACAAGCTTATTGTTGACAACCAATCAGGATTTCGACCAAAATATTCTTGCCATACGGCCCTAACAAACATGATAGAAAATTGGCACCAGAATATAAACAACAACAGTCTATGTGGAACTGTGTTTATTGATTTCAAGAAAGCATTTGATATGATAGACCATGTTATTTTAATTAAAAAACTTGAGACAATTGAGATACTGGGAAAATATTTTGCAAAATTCTTGAAAAAAGATTACGAACTACTTTAGAACCCCAGCTAAGCGAAACGCAGCTTGGATTTAGGAAAAACAAAGGATGCACAGACGCCATTTTTGCTCTTAGACAACTTATAGAAAAATCAATTGAATTCAATGAAACACTCTACTTAGCCTTTGTCGACCAAGAAAAGGCATTTGATAGGGTAGATAGAAACAAGCTGTGGGAAATCCTTAAACAATATGGAGTGAGTACACATCTAACAAACCTATGCAGAAGTTTATACAACAATAGTGAATGCATAGTGAGAGCAACTGGAGAACACTCAGAACCCTTCACCATAAGATCTGGAGTACGACAAGGTTGTGTCCTGTCCCCTCTCTTGTTCATAACATATATAGACAACATATGTAAAGAAACCAGCCAAGCAGAGACAGCAAGAATACCGCATGACGAGAACACAGAAGAAGAACCATCTGCAAATCTAACCATTAGAGAACTCCTGTTTGCGGACGACCAAGCACTAATAGCAAAATCAGAAGCTGAATTACAAGACCACATGAATAGTCTAAACGAAATGTGTAGGGAACATAACATGAAAATTAGCACAAGCAAAACAGAGGTAATGACTATAACTAAAGAAGAACAAACAGCAACAATTCACCTAAACGAACATCCCTTGAAACAAGTAAAGAGCTTCAAGTACCTAGGAAGTATAATATCATCAAATGGCAGATCAGAAGACGAGATCGAAAATAGGTGCAATAAGGCAAATCAACTCATTGGACAAATGGCACCAATACTAAAGAACAAACATGTATCAATAACTACTAAGAAAGCACTTTACAACACAATCTTCCTACCAACTCTCTGCTACCAATGCCAAACCTGGACAATGACAGAAAAAGAGAAAAGAAAAATCACAACAACAGAAATGAGGTTTCTGAGAAGAATACTCAACGTATCAAGAAGAGATAAGATCAGAAATGAAGAAATCAGGACTAAAGTAGGGGTTAAAACTGCTCTAGATTTTATTAGAAAGCAGCAAGTCAAATGGTTTGGCCATGCAAGTAGGCTACCAGTCAACAGCATGCCACAACAAGCAATGATGTACAGACCAGATGGAAACAGAGGAAGAGGCCGACCACGTAAACGTTGGACTGAGGGAATAACAGAATCCATGGGAATGTCGATATACGAAGCCCATAACCGGGCACTCTCACGAAGTTTATACTTCACCTCGACACCGCAAGGTACAAGAGGAACATGATGAGATGAGATGAGATGAGAGACAATGAAAATTGGCCCTAATGTAGTCACTCTAATATCATCTTTTCTATCAAACAGAAAGCATGTAGTATCACATAATAAATGTCTGTCTCATACCACTACCTTCAATATTGGAGTACCGCAAGGCTCTATTCTTGGCCCTCTATTGTTTGCCATATATATTAACGATCTACCTTTGCATCTTTCGTCGTCCTGCGATCTATTTGCAGACGACTGTACAGTGTACACAAATGCTGAAAACTGTATTTTATTGGAGTCGTCTTTACAACAAGAATTAAATAATGTAGTTAGGTGGAGCTATTCAAACGGTATGCAAATTAACATCACTAAAACAAAATCAATGCTACTAACAACCAGACAAAGACTTCAAACTCTAAGCTCACACACATCACTTCAACTTCACATCGATAACATGCCAGTAGAAAGTGTAATTGAGCACAAAACATTAGGCATAATCATTGATAGAAACCTAACCTTTAATTCCCACGTTCAAGCGCTTATTAAACAAACAGCGAAAAAAGTCTAAAAACTCGCCAAAATTAAAAACTTCCTTAATGAGGCACACAAGGAAACTATTCTATACTTCTCATATACAGACACACTTTGACTACTGCTCTACAATCTGGGACGGTTGTTCTAATTCAAACACCAAGCGACTTTACTCACTCCAGAAACGGGCCATGAGTCTAATTTATAACAAACATTTATCTTACAATCCTAGCCTGTATAAACGCCTTCAGTTACTACCACTCCGCAAACGCCTGCTTTTCAATAAAGCTAAACTAATTCACAAAATCCTGCATCGGAATGCCCCAAATTACCTTTGGCCATTGTTTAAATATAATGCTAGACACAGTAAACGTTTAAATATATTACACATTCCGAAGCCTAGGATTGACTTATACAAAACAAGCTTAACGTACTCTGCAGCTCAGCTGTGGAACAATCTTCCACAAGAAATCAAAGACATCACCAATCCCTATTCATATAATCGCAAATTACTCGACCACTATCTCAGTACGGATTATCTTCCCCCTTAATAATAGAGATAATAATAATAATAACAAAACCCTAGTATAACAGCCAGTCCCCTTTTGGTAGGCCAGTATATTCAACATGGCTAATAACAAGTGTCAGACCATTATCTAATTTTACTGTGTCGTGTAGTTTTGATGTTCGCATTTTGCCCATGCCTTTATAATGCATATCTTTTATATTGTTGCTGTTCTCTGTTAGCCTTGAATGATGTGTGAATGAAATAATGTATGAAAGAGCGTGATAGAAGGGCAGAATGTTAGACGGGCCTGCGTGCCCAATTCCTAACCCTTTGAAAATAAAGTTTGTTCGTTCGTTTGTTCTGGAATCCGAAGTGCTGGTGTTTCTCAGAACTGGTCTACCTCAGGCCATTGATAGCTGTGGGTTATTCAGGAGAGAGGGTGAAGAGTCTTTATCCCCATTTCAACTTGGACATTAGTTGTAGTCCAGCAGTGAGTGTCAGTTTTATCCCCATTTCAGCTTGGACATTCGTTGTAGTCCAGAAACTGGTAGCTTGGATTTAATCCCATTATGAACCGTGTTGGTGTGATGGACTTGTAGAATGCTGGATCTTTATCATTAACCACTGGGTGGTCTTCAGAACGTTGTGAACTACACGAACGGAGCTTTACCTTCCCATAGCAGGAGGAGTGGAACTCACCTTATGATTGACCCCAGGTGTCAGCTTCACAGGCAGTCTAGTCATTACCAGGGTTCCTTTATAAACTTATTTCTTCAGAGATTGTTTCACCGGAGGAGGGTTACTTGTGTGGGATATTGCATGAGGTGACTACTACATGGGACCTTCCCTAACACCGCTACTGGTGGCTTCAGGATGATCACGGACCATAACAGTGGTTATTTACTTGTGTGTTGCCCAGTACATGTGACTTTCTTTTCCTCAGTGAACATTGTAGAAATAATATAGAAATTAGATAAGTTAGTAGTTGAGGGAGGAGTTTTTGGAGATGTGTGTGAACTGTGAGTTAGAGGAGAGATGTTATTCTTTTTGGGTTGGGAATCTGTGGTGTTTGGGGAGGAATCTGAGTGTTGCCACTTAAGTATATTCATGCATATATGTATATTTGACGTGTATGATATACATTGTGGAACCTGGGTCTTTACTGGACCCCACCAGTCCCAAATAGAGGAAAGGGAGATTGAAAGCTGTTATTGAGACTATTTCATTGTGAATGTCCTGTCCATTTGTTGTGGGAACATTTCATAGTGAATGTCTTGTTCAACTCTTGTTGATGTCAGCGAGTTGTTGATGGTCTTGTCCAGCTCTTGTGAGAACATTTCATAGTGAATGTCTTGTTCAACCTTTGTTAAGTACAGCCCTTGTGATTGTTATGTGCAACTATGTGAAGTATCTTCCATTGTTGATGTTTGGTCATCTATTGTTGAGTCCAATAGTCCAATTGTCAAGTGTCATTTGTGATACAATTTAATGTTAGATCCACATGAGGTTGGCAGAAAGCATACAGTTAACAATATTGGGGGGGGGGGGGGAACATGTTCCTCCGTTCTGTGGCGAATTGCCAGGATATATATATATATATATATATATATATATATATATATATATATATATATATATATATATATAGACATCACTCGGGGGGGGGGGGGGGGGGGGCTTTGTATATTTTCTCTTAAAACCTCACACTGGTACAGTCGTGCTTCATGTTATATTCCATACATCAGTACTGATCTGATTTACTGTCAGTGCTAAACATTCTGTGTTGGGTAATATGTTTAACCTCTTTTGCTCTCTCTCTCTCTCTCTCTCTCTCTCTCTCTCTATCTCTCTCTCTCTCTCTCTACCTCCCCCCCCTCTCTCTCTCTCTCCCTCTCTCTCTCTCTCTCCATTGAACCTCAGAAAAGAAGTTATAATTAGGGCCCATCCCAGTCTTATATTAAAAATCATATGACCGAATCAGCCAGATTTGGGATATTAAACTGAAAGGTATTGTCGTTCATGGGGATGTTATGTTTAAGTTCTCTTTTGTCTTCCACAAATATCCTTGTCAATCAATGAAAGCGCATCCTGCCTTTTAGATTCTTATTATAATATATGGATGTGTTCCGCTATCTTTGTCCACACTACTACCTCAATACGTGTACCACCGCAAGTCACGATTAACTGTTTCACATCGGAAGATCAGGTTTTTGCTTGATTTATTCTCATCATCTTTGGCTCTTCCCTATGCATTTTTATACCTGCTTGTTGTGATCTCCATCTGTGTCATCCAGGGAACTATTCTAAAAAGCATAACACGCATGAGTTAAGCCCACTCATTATGTTTCTGCATGACAGACCACAGCTGGGGTTCAAGCGGAATAAACGCTTTAATGTAAGGTATCCATATGGATGACAACGCCTTTCAGATTACTATCCATAATGTGGCTTTTCCGGTCAAAGGGTTATTAATCTGAGTTTGGAATGGGCCCTAATTATAACTATTCTTTTGAGGTTGAACGGGATAGGGATAAAGGAGAAACGGATCTTCAAAATCCACATCTGCCTGAGAAGGCAACAGAGCGTAATCAGTATTTTTATGTTGGATATGTGAACTAGAGAGACGCTTTTGATCACGCGAATAGCAGGCAGCAGCCGTTAAATATTGCTTCATGCTAATGAGCATCTGGTTAACATTGATCTGTCGGGGATTAGGCCATAGCGTTTATTTTAACATCTTCGTCAGGACAAATGTGGTTTTTCTTATTTATTTCACATCAAATCTTTGTTGCTGCGGAGTTCTTCGTCATTGTGCCTTCCACACTGTTTTGGACGTAATTGCGCTGCTTCAGTTTACAGCATTGCTGCGATATTTGCGCCTTTTGGATGACATTTGCAACTTCTGCGGGCGTTTGTTAATGAATTTAGCCATTCCGGTCTTGTGATCGTGTTCTGTTCGATTAACGCTTACCGTTTTTGGATTGCCGCTCATGCTTGCCAGTCGGCGCTCATACAAAGGCAGGGGCAGACCATGGACATTCCCCGCCATCCAAGAAGGCTTCCGTAAATGCAAAGCCTGCACATATCGGTCTGACAACGGGCGCACCCAAGGAATCGTCACATCCTGCACAATGCTACTTAGCGACACTTCGGTATATTTACCCCCCTCCCTCCCCCAACCCCTCTTACACCATAAGATGTACATTCGGAGACTACATGGTGGCAGTCCGCGGTTTCTGTACGTTGATAACGCCGACACACTGAGCGGTCGAGTCAGATTTTCCATCAACACCAATGTTCCATGTTGATCTCCGAGGTGCAATTTTCCACCTTCATGCTTACTACCTTTGGTCTTGCAGATCAGGGGCATTCAGTCAGAGACATTCAGTATCTTTCCAGAAAATACATACGAGACATGGTTATCTCGCAGAGCACCAATATTCCGTTTGGAATACGACGTGTGGTAGACGTTCAAACTGAGCTGTCATTTACATTTTTCCTTTCCGTGGATATTCGTACCGCGCATCAAGTAGGAAGCACATTCGACGGACATTTGAACGGTTTTGTCAGTTTAGTCTGACATACCTTCGATGGACATTTGAACCGTTTTGTCAGTTTAGTCTGACATACCTTCGATGGACATTTGAACCGTTTTGTCAGTTTAGTCTGACATACCTTCGATAGACATTTGAACCGTTTTGTCAGTTTAGTCTGGCATACCTTCAATGGACATTTGAACCGTTTTGTCAGTTTAGTCTGACATACCTTCGATGGACATTTGAACCGTTTTGTCAGTTTAGTCTAACATACCTTCGATGGACACTTGAACAGTTTTGTCAGTTTAGTCTGACATACCTTCGATGGACATTTGAACCGTTTTGTCAGTTTAGTCTGACATACCTTCGATGGACACTTGAACCGTTTTGTCAGTTTAGTCTGACATACCTTCGCTGGAGACTTGAACTGTTTTGTCAGTTTAGTCTGACATACCTTCGACGGACATTTGAACTGTTTTGTCAGTTTAGTCTGACATACCTTCGATGGACACTTGAACCGTTTTGTCAGTTTAATCTGACATACCTTCGATGGACATTTGAACCGTTTTGTCAGTTTAGTCTGACATACCTTCGATGGACATTTGAACCGTTTTGTCAGTTTAGTCTGACATACCTTCGATGGACATTTGAACCGTTTTGTCAGTTTAGTCTGACATACCTTCGATGGACACTTGAACCGTTTTGTCAGTTTAATCTGACATACCTTCGATGGATACTTGAACTGTTTTGTCAGTTTAGTCTGACATATCTTCGATGGACATTTGAACCGTTTTGTCAGTTTAGTCTGACATACCTTCGATGGACATTTGAACTGTTTTGTCAGTTTAGTCTGACATACCTTCGATGGACACTTGAACCGTTTTGTCAGTTTAGTCTGACATACCTTCGATGGACATTTGGAACGTTTTATCAGTTTAGTCTGACATACCTTCGATGGACATTTGAACCGTTTTGTCAGTTTAGTCTAACATACCTGTCATATATTTTTGAAGGGAGTGGGAGATCACTGTAGTGCATGCCCCATCTCTAACAAAAGATGTAGAGCCCCATCCTCTTCTATCTTCAATAACCCCAGAATATGAACCTTGAGTTATCTGCAGGCCTCGTTTTGTTAAGTATTGTCTAGGAGATATAGATTATGGCCCTGGTAAGAATGGTAATTTACTAATTGGGAATCTGCCCCTTCTCCAATGATTCTTTAGCTCTGGAGCCCCCTTTTAGTTTATCAAATCTGAGGAAAGTCAGGAGAATTTTCTCAGCCTGATTTAGATGAAGAAAACATGGATGTTGAGCAGTTTATAGGTATAGAGTCTTTTATTTCCCCCTTTAGTAAGTCATTATGAGTTAATTTATCTTTTAACAATCAAACACATAATCAATCACATTAGATTTTGACAACATGATGCACAAAGAAGTTGTTGACACAGATAGGTTTGAACTTGACAAATTAACAGAAGGTCAATTCATGTTAATCATTTATTGACTGGCCTGAGCCTTCTGGTCAGTACATACATCTCTATTGTGATTTACACAAAGTAATAGAACAGTTGCACATTGGACCATTGTCCCAGACAATCAATAACAAGCATCAATATATGAAATGTCAACAAGTGTGAAAACATAGTAAACATTTTGATGTTGTACATATTAAGTATGATAGTGGTGTCTCAACCATAACATATCAGTGTTCCTGTAATTGGGTGTGGTTTCTACCTATGAGAAAAGTAACCTGGTGACTGGAGGATTAGGTAAGCCAGGGTCCATTGACTGATGGATCCACTTCAGGTCTGCCCGTATAGCTCCACTGAAGGCCTCCCCATGCTCTGCTCATAGCGAAGTCATCCTCCCTCTCACTTGTGGTTCATCTCCTCTCTCGGCTTCCCTCTCTCAGGTCTGATTTAGGTGGTTAGTTTGCTGATGTGTTGGGTGGTTGTTGGTATGTAGCCACCAAGATCACTGATGAGTATTCACATAAATATATACAATCCTACCAATACAATAATAAGAAGTAGGTCGGAAGAAATCCAAATTCCTGAAGTAGGAACTAGTTCCCCTCCCCCTCTTTTTCTCTCTAAGCTAGTGTTGGGTTAATTTGGGGTGGTCAGAGTTTATCACACTGTGTACACCTTGGATCAACTTGTTCCTGCTGTATGTAAATCTTCATTTGACCTGGGGTCAGTGAACGTGTACAGTGAGACAATGACAAGAGTGAGAAGGTGTCAAGATGCATGTAAATAAATGACATACATTTTTAACATTTCTTCTACTCAATGGTGTTCACAATGTGTATAAATAATTCTCTGTGTTTTCCCAATTAACTACTTCTTCTCCTTGTGTCTAATAACTCTCTTCCATTACCTGTTGTTGTTGTTGTGATGTTGAGTGTTGTGTTGTGTGGTGATGAGTGGTGTTGTGTTTTAAGTTATGTTGAGTAATGAGTTAAGTTCACTTCGCGTGATGGTGTTCCGCGAAGCACAACTTTCTCATGTATTGCAGTTCCTAAGTGCTCTTATCTAATTAAATTTGACATAAATATAAATATTTATTTCGCCAAACCCTATTATTTCTATAGACAAAGGAGAAAGGAAAGATTGATTTCACTTTCAGCTTTCTAGATTGTAAATAGGGCATAGATAAGTCTGTTTTAGAACAAGGCACTTGTTCTAGTACACGAACTGTCATTTCAGCTGTAGACCGTGATAGCATCTGTTACAATGTTTCTGGTGAAATGCACAAGATTGCTTTCGAATCATCACCTCTCACAGTTGTTTAGAATAGAATGTAATAGTGTAAGGCACTTCTTAAAGTTAATAATTATCTTTAAGAATATCAGAGGTGGCAGTTTCATCGAAGAGAATATTCTGGCCGGGAATGGCTTTGCGTCATTAGAATCTACAGTCGAGCATTTTTACATTTCTGAGGTTTTAATTAATAATCATACATTTCAATTGACATCACAAACATGGGTTTACGTTACTTGACACTTGATACATCGGGTTCTTAGTCTAATCAAGGGCTAACAAACGTACCTCGGATCCAGACTTTTGCCTTGTCCATTGAATTTTTGATCACACAATCTTCTCACATCCGTCCATGGAGCGATTTCAGACAAAAGTGCGGGCTGATTAACATTTCTGATGAAATGGGGATATATGTTAATTATGCACTGGCGCGAAGGCGGGTCAGGTGGTTTTCTCATCCAATGATTTTCCGAGCTTGGTCTGATGAAATCCTTCTAAGAATCCACGTCATTTGTCACTTGTTCAGTTCCAGTTTCGATGTTAAGTTTTACGTCCCAATCTCCAATTGCGTTTGTGAAGTCAATTTCTTTTAATGTTGTTTCCTCTTTTTGCGGCATTTGTTGATAAGATGAATAATGTTGGCTGCGTTATGCCACAATACCTTCGATGGACACTTGAACAGTTTTGTCAGTTTAGTCTGACATACCTTCGATGGACATTTGGAACGTTTTGTCAGTATAGTCTGACATACCTTCGATGGACATTTGAACCGTTTTGTCTGTTTAGTCTAACATACCTTTGATGGATATTTGAACCGTTTTGTCAGTTTAGTCTAACATACCTTCGATGGACACTTGAACCGTTTTGTCAGTTTAGTCTGACATACCTTCGATGGACACTTGAACCGTTTTGTCAGTTTAGTCTGACATACCTTCGATGGACATTTGAACCGTTTTGTCAGTTTAGTCTGACATACCTTCGATGGACATTTGAACCGTTTTGTCAGGTTAGTCTGACATACCTTCGATGGACATTTGAAACGTTTTGTCAGTTTAGTCTGACATACCTTCGATGGACATTTGAAACGTTTTGTCAGTTTAGTCTGACATACCTTCGATGGACATTTGAACCGTTATGTCAGTTTAGTCTGACATACCTTCGATGGACATTTGAACCGTTTTGTCAGGTTAGTCTGACATACCTTCGATGGACACTTGAACTGTTTTGTTAGTTTAATCTGACATACCTTCGATGGACATTTGAACCGTTTTGTCAGTTTAGTCTGACATACCTTCGATGGACATTTGAACCGTTTTGTCAGGTTAGTCTGACATACCTTCGATGGACATTTGAAATGTTTTGTCAGGTTAGTCTGACATACCTTCGATGGACATATGAAACGTTTTGTCAGGTTAGTCTGACATACCTTCGATGGACATTTGAACCGTTTTGTCAGTTTATTTTGACATATCTTCGATGGACATTTGAACTGCTTTGTCAGTTTAGTCTGACATACCTTCGATGGACATTTGAGCCGATTTGTCAGTTTAGTCTGACATATCTTCGATGGACATTTGAACTGTTTTGTCAGTTTAGTCTGACATACCTTCGATGGACATTTGAACCGTTTTGTCAGGTTAGTCTGACATACCTTCGATAGACATCATTTATCCGTGAGTAGGGGGTAGGCCGGGGTGGGGGAGGGAGTGTTCTGACTAGTTCCAGACTAGTTTCTGATCACTGCATCTCTAAGGGTCAGCCACTCCCCTGCTAGTTCGATGTAGACCAGTGATGGCCAATCTATCCGTGGTCTATGACGTGACGTACGGCAGGAGTCTTTTCAAGCGGTTCCGTAAAATCAGGACAGAGCTGGCTGGCGCTCGGGGTGTTTAGTTTAGTCGATGGATCAACATCACGGCACACAGGTGTAACCCTTAAGTGCTCCGTTCTACTCCTCACTCAAGCCTGAGTCCGGAGAATCTCAGCTCAGTGCATGAACTCCGTAGCACCTGCGAGGATCCTGAAATACTTTGGGTAGATGTTTAACTCGAAATTTAGCCCGGGCAGCACAGTTAGGCTACTCTTTATCGATTTCCAACTGCCAAGGGATTTTTTTACGTGCACAGTAATACATACGGGCCTCCGATCTCACTACCCAGAGACCAGGGGACATTTTGTTACTAGAAGTCCACGTGAAAATAATCCCGGCCATTACCAGGGCTTGAGCCCGGGACATCCAGCAATCGAGGCGGACACGATACCTCGAGACCACTCAGCCCGGGGTGTGATGCAGGGTATCCTTCTATAAGAAAAACAACTGCTTTAACAAGAAAAACAACCTGCCACCGATGTGACAGCACCACAAGACTGGATTATGTGCTTCATATATCACCGTCACTGTAAACAATAATGTAAATGTAAAATTTAATCAGTCATTCGTTGATCTGCTGGTTAAATATTAGAAGTTGATTAAAGTAATGATATGCAGACTGTAATCAGAACAAGCAAACATTTTTTTTTTTAAATTTCCTAAAAATAACAGAAGAAAACACACTAATTAAGGTATTTACACAATATAACTTCGTTTCTTTGTTTTTGTTTGTTTGTTTACTACGCTCAAAATGTTCAGTTCAGATGTTTACATTTGTCGTGCAAACCTGCCAGTTTCCTGCAGAAATGCAAACACAAATTTCAAGAAAACTATAATACACCTGGCATGCCACTGTAGACAGGCAAATATGAGTAAGGGGCTGCGATGTTTGCTTTCTTCTGCTAAAAGAAAGAAGTATTTGGAAAGTTCTGGAAACAAAGGAGAGGAAACTGAGCTAGTTCGACTACAATAAATGTCCGTGCGTGCTGTTGTTATATGGAAACAGTGACAACGCCAGACACGCATTTCATTTTCTCGAATGCTGGCCACATAAGGAAGGAAATCTTGCGCTTTGAAGTTAGGTATTTTATATACATCTCTCAGAACTGTTCTGACCTGTTCACCAGGTGAATATAGTCTTAATTTTCCGATTAGAGGTTGATTATATCTCTTCTATCTTTTCTCTCTATTCCTCTTCTTCGTCGTCTTTCTCTTGTTTGTCGTCTCCTTCATTTTAGTCGTCGACTTCTTCATTGTTCTCTTATTCTAATTTACACACTTTATGTTTTTCGTCTTCGTTGTCTTAGTGGTCTTCCCCCTCTTCCTCCTCCCCCCCCCTTCTATTTTAGGCTCGCCCTCTTTGAACTCAAGTGTAGTCCACACACGGGCAACTACCTCTATTGCACTGGACTGATGTTTGTGTGTGGATTAGCTTTCCATGTTAAATTTCTGCTATGGAGAGGCATTGCTCCATTTTACATAATATCGTCCATCAAGGCGGCAAAGTGCCAGTTATACTTTGGATAATGAACGTACAAATAATATATTGCACAATTTAATGACTGGGATACTTCGCTGGATCTCATCAGGTGCATACTACAGAGAAATGTTAAACAAATAATGAAATAGAGTATTGAATCCTCTCAACCAAAATAAACACAACACATTGTCAACTATTTAGATGTCACCTCGGTAGTTTTAAATAGACTATGAAGTCTTTCTGCTTGCATAATTGTGGTGTACCCAAGTGAATAACAGACGCCTCGACATATCGTATTAGCTTTTGGTTATTAGTAGTGAAAACCAAACTGAATTTAGGTGGTCTACATAATGCCCAGATTCTATTTAAATGGCGACCTAGCGAAAATCCCCCCCCCCCTCCCCCGGGGGCCGATTCTAAAGACACGAAGATTTCCAGAATGTTCTATTGTTAACTATCTGAGCCATTAAGGGATATGCTCTCCCAGGACCGTGCGGGTGATTTTCTCAGTAAGATGCAAGTCGTCGAAATGCCGCCACTTATTTGTTTTTTCTTTAAAAAATGTCGCCCCTCTTATGCTTGCTTGCTTGTATTCGTTGGCTTGAGATCCAACGCGAAGTCCTGTATGTCGGATGAAGGCATCCTGTTGTCCAACATCAGTGTGATGTCATACAGGACCTGAGGTTTGCGTGAGTATCCATTGTCCCATGTCTGGCTTATTGATGTGCAGACTGGTGGTTCCTCGCCGTACAGGCAGACACTCTCCGACTTTGGAAGAATCGGCGATCCTACTGACTTTAACCAAATCAAATCAAATCAAATCAACTTTATTAGGGTCACAAATTGGGCGCGCAGGCCCGTCTTACATTCGGCCCTTCCAATCACTCGGCTTTCGTTCATCAAGAGCATTATACATTTACATAGGAAAAAAAATAGACATTGTGAAATGAATGTTGTAAACATAAACAAGGCAAATTACCATGTTATGAGGCCCATCTCCCACGTACCCATATATCACCCCACCCACACACACACACCCCACCTACCCACACACACGCACACCAAGGGACATATACATACCCCACCAACCGACCCATCCCCCTCCCACACTCCCCTCACCTGTTCCTCCAACCAAAACACACTCGCCACCTATAAATATTCCCCCACCAACCCACATATCCCACGCCCACCCACATACACATCCTAACCCACACATCCTCTCCCCATCCACACCTCAAACCACCCATCCCCCAGCCACATCTCCATTTACCACATATTTCCCACCCACGCACACAATCCCCCCTCCCCCCACACACACATCTCCCTAACCTCCAATACATCCCCAATCCACTCACACACACCCCACCACCCACACATACATCCTCCACCCACCCATACATGCCTTAACCCAATTCCCCACTACACAATCCCCCACCCGCACATCACATACATCCCCTACCACGCAATATTCCCAACCCACGCACCGCACACACACACACATATCCCTCACCAACACATCCCACACCCACATACCACCACACATCTCCACCTACACACCACAGACATATCCCCCACCCATCCGGCCCTTCCGAAGGGACCTTTTGCCTAGGACGCTCGACGAGGACACGTCAATAGGTCTTGGCCAGTATATAACCCGGCCCTGGTGCCTTGGAAACACCTCTGCGTCCCGCCCCTCTTATGAATCCCCTTTACGGTGCCACCTGATGCGGCCACCTATCTGTATCATATCACGGCATGGCGCTGTGTTCTATTTATCTACTTTCCAACTATTTTCCCGTTCTGCCCATATAAATGGACTGGGATTTACATCGAAACTGATAAATGCAATTAGATTTGGCGTACAGAGATGCAGTTACTTTCATTGATGAGGTTGGAATAGAGTGGTTTAGTAACTCAAAACTGGAACTGCGGCATAATACATTCGGCCAACCGTTGCTTTGAGCCTGTCATGTGGTGGTGTTTGTCCATCAAGAATGATGATGACCATTCATTTCATCCAGTGGGGTTGAAAGTTTGCAGCCGTGAGTTCTAAGATAGCTGGTAAGGCCTGTTTTGTCTCGAAATGTTCCTTGACAATGTGGGCAAAGAATGCTTGGCGTTCCAGGAGGAGGATCTCCTGCGGTGACTTATTTTTTGTCCACACTTTTTTGTCACAGCTCTTGCAGTCCTGTTTGCTTCACAAGTAACTATACTATTGCGTAATGATGTACGCCACGAATGTCGGCCTTTTGCAGCAGTGTCCCAAGTGTCGTGATTAATTCCAAAAGCTTTTAGTGAGATCTTCAGTGTCTTTAAAGCGTTTCCCCTGGCCGCCTTGGGAGCGTTTACCACAACGCAGCTCGCCGTAAAAAAATGTGTTTAAGGAGCATGTGATCTGGCATGCGAGTCAAGTGACTAACCCAGCGCTGCATCACATCGTCCTCACGAAAGGTTATTTGAATGAGTGCTTGCAATTTGGGAAATCGATGTTTCGTCCGATATTTTGGGTTGGTGACAGTGGCGCTTTGTGAATCCAGTAGGATAGCCATACATATTTTATTATTGTTTAAAAAAAAACAACTGATTCACTGTCATGGGATGATTAATCGACTTGCGCCACTCCCCATATCTGTCATAGGTTTATATATTGTCGAAACGTTATTATTGTAAAAAAATACAAAAGTTGTCTCAATTAAAATTTTAAATACAGTAGTTGTCCCTAAAAATAGGTTGTTGCATATCCTTTATAGAAAGTTGCAGTCAACCCCAGCAATCTTTGGCTGTTTGTGATTTCTTGGCAAGTTTACTTTCAGTAGTTTGCCATTGCTTTCTGTACGACTGGCACTCATACCTTTGTATTGAAACCAACGCAAAGTGGTCTGCTTCCAAATAGCCAGAAGCTGTGGTTCGAACTTAGTATGCGGGGTTACAAATTGCATTAGCAACACCTTCGCCAGAGAGCAGGCTTTCCCTAAGCAACAGCCTTTAATATGGTATATAATACAACATGTCTGCTACCATATTAACAGCTTTAGGTCATAACCATGGCATACGCCTACTTGCCATTTTCCGCCATCTATTTGTTGGTTATGGTCTCAAGTTTCGCGACGGCAGGCAGAAGATTTCTTCACGAAACAATGGCTGGCGTCTCCGACCAGTATGGTCACTGCCATAGAAGGAAAGCAACGGCAAATTACCTTCTTTAAAAGTGTCTAGTTCATTATGATTCGCTTAAAGACAGATCATCGCAAGACAAGGACAGATACATTAAAATTAGCAACATGGAATGTTTGGACGTTAAACGACGACGAAAAATTAGATAACATCAAACAAGAAATGGAAAGAGAGAAAATTAATATTTTAAGGATGTGTGAAACGAGATGGACAGGAACAGGCATCAAGATAGATGAAAATTTTAAGATTATTTATTCTGGAGGAGAAAATCGACATAGGGGAGTAGCAATTATTTTGGACCGACAAACATCAAAATCTGTTCAGGGATATTTGGCCGTGTCAGACAGAGTTCTACTAGTTAAATGAAGCGACAGACCTTTTTGCATAAATATTATTCAAGTATATGCCCAAACAGGAGAATCCAGTGAAGATAGTGTAGAGGAATTTTATAATGACATACAGTCTGCTTTAAAGAAATATAAAAATTCAGAAATAAACATGATAATAGGGGACTTCAATGCAAAAGTAGGAAATCAAGGTGATAGATACACAGTAGGAAACTATGGTTTAGGAGAGAGAAATGAAAGAGGATACAGACTTGTAGAGTGGGCAAAAGAGCAGGAAATGATTGTAGGAAAGACCTGGTTTAAGCAACACCCTAGAAGATTATGGACATGGAGCAGTTCTGATAGCAGGATTAGAAACCAGATTGATTACATTTTGATTAGCAGAAAATTGAGAAATGCGCTAACATTTGATACTTTCTGTTTGGCACTGAATCTATTAAGGTTTCAAATGTGTCTGCCAGTGTACCTTGAGTAATATCCTCCTAGCACGGTTGAACATACAGATACAGGCGCACTTTTCAACAAAAGTCTTTGTCAAGGAACAAGAACCATAAAACAACAAAAGACAGACAATAAACAAGAATACATAGAAAATCCGATAGGAACCACTGTACCTTAACATATAACCAGTTATCATGAACAGACATTTTCAATAGTCAGGTCAGTTATAAATAACTCAAAAGATGCATAGAATCTTATAAATATAGTAATAAATACGATGTAGGGTATTTCTGAAATCAGTCAACTAAGTTATACGTAATTTATGGTCACAGTTCTTGTAAGTGCCAGGTCCTGGAACAAACAGTTAATAGATGAGATGGATACTGAAGATTGCTTGTAGCACATTAACAGCGTTTGACATGAATCATGTGTAGAATTACCTTAAATAAAAGAAACGGTAACAATACACGAATAATACCCGAAACTCTTCACAAATTATAAGAAACAGAGACATTAATAAACAGATTTAAGCAATAGTAAAATCAGAGCTGCTAAAATTAGAACCAATGAAAAATACACAGGATAATAAAGAATTTAGAAAACGGATAAGTCCGGACTAAAGACAATTTTCAGAAATCCTAGCAGGAGAGGCGGAAGGAGCAGCAGCGAAAGGAAACTTTGCAGACCTTTCAGCACAACAAGATAAACAGTAGGAAAATATAATCAGAAAAACCGATTGATAACAAAATGCTTATGGTACTGTTCTCTTCAATATTAAGCACACAATGAACAGATGGGCCGAACATTTTGAGGATCATCTTTATAGACTATGCCCAAAAGACCATTGAGATAGCCAGCCCGTAGAAATTGAGCTGGTTATCAACTGTGTGAAACCGTCTAAAGAGGCATTTGAAGAATTATCAAAGTTCTGAAGGATGGAAACGCTGCTGATCCAGACGGTATCCTCGCAAAAACTATTAAAGTAAGTATATGTTTGTTGTTCGAAAGGTGTGTATAATTATTGTGTACAAACTGTACGTATATTTTTTTGTAAACAACGTGTGTCTACATTTGTTGAACTATAGAGGTGTGTATATGGTGGTCATAAGAGGCATCTAAGGTGGATTGGACGGGGACTGGAAACCTCATACGGTAAAAAATTTTAGTTGCAAAATGTAACCAATTATGAACAAGACTATAAAGGGGTTGACGTGCGTTGGCTAAGGACCTATGCTATATTGGGAGATGAAAGGAATAAACAGCAGAAGAAGAAAAAGAAGAAGAACGAGATGAAGAGGTGGAAGAAGAAGGTTAAGAAGAAGATGATGAAGAAGAAGAAGCTAATTACTTATCTCTTACAAAACGATGGTTCGAGTTACAAAAAAAATTATATAACAAGAAAATAGTACGAAATAAAAAAAAAAGATCCCCTTTACACTTTTTGAAGCTCGTATGGCGTACGGTGCCAAGTGAGTCCAAGACTGATTCCTATGTCATTATGGGTCAATTTTACAAATCTATCCTGAACTGAAATTAAATCTATACCTCTCGTCGCAGGTAGACCAGCGTTAGCCCCTACACTATCATTGCTCCCATCGCGAATTACTTGCTTATTAAAACAAGGGATCCCATAGCTTTTAAGAAAGTGCGTCTCACGGTGGCATAACCATTACAAAAGCGGGTTCGTGGGTCACTTAGCTATCACACAAGTTGGTTACAAATTGAAACTTGCTAGAAGAATGGCGCGTGAGGTACCGCGTTGTAAATCCTAACCAGTCTGCGGCGCTCGTCTCTCGCGAGCGGATAAACTGGTCTGGTTATGACTTATTGTTCCACCCTCTGCCACAAGTGTTGAATTGTCTGTCCGGCTCGTGTCAACCAAGTGGCTAACGGTTAGTCCCGACTATTCTCTGGCTAATGACTGACTACTGGGGATTGATTCGTTGATTCTGTTCTGGTATTAATTTTCCGCAGGAGAACTAATTGTACAGCGAAGTGAAAGTTAAACAAGAACAAAGGTAAGATGGGTATACCTGACTGTATGCTTGTTTAATTAGCGACGTTCATTTGAAACCCGTTCCAATGGCTTTATTACAAAAGCATGACAGAAACATTAACAGGTGTGGTAGAATTAAACAAAGCATTCATTTTGAATTAATTATGCACTATGGGTTGGTCAGAAGAAGTCGCCGTAGGCATTCAGGCAAGCAACCCATTGCTTAGGTAGGCGGCGAATGCCATCCTGAAAAAAGGGTTGGGTTGCTCACTGAACCAAGTGTTTACCGCGTTCATTACGTCTGCATCTGTGTGAAATCGTTGCCCCTTGAGAGCTTTTTTAGAGGTCCGAACACATGAAAATCACATGGTGACAAATCAAGACTATAGGCTGGATGTTTCAGAATTTCCCACTTCTTCGTTGCTAATGCTTCCTGCACAATCTTTGCTACATGCGGACGAGCATTATCGTGCTACAAAATTATACCGCGAGAAAGCATGCCGGGTCGTTTATTCTTGATGGCTTCTTGCAGCTTGTCTAGTGTTTGCAAGTAGCGGGTAGAGTTGATGTTGACACCAGGTTCCTTAAAGTCGGCCAACAATAACCCTTCATGGTCAAAAAATGCGCTTAGCATAACCTTACCATCGGAAACCTATAACTTGAATTGTTTGGCTTTTGGTGATCCAGCATGCTTCCATTGCATGCTCTCTCTTTTGCTGCTTGGTTCAAAGTTGTGACACCATGATTCATCGCCTACCAATATTCGGAAGAGAAATGCATCACTCTCCACTCTGTAACGCAGCAAGTGGTTCAAACACCATCCTATGCGTTCCTCTTTTTGGTGGTCGGTGAACATCCGTGGTACCCACTGTGAACACACCTTCCGATATTGCAGTTTCTTACAAACGACCTTTTGAATTGTCCCAATTGACATATCAAATTCTTTTGCTAGCGAACGTATGCTTTGACAACGGTTTATCTGTACTACTGCATCAATTTTTGGCGATGGTATTTTTTTTGGTTGTTGCAACAATATGCGCTTGACCCGGCCGTCGAAGATCTGTCGTGAGCTGACGTCTTTTCCAAAACATTCATGCCCAGTCTGTCACTGTTGTCTTCGACACACATTTGTTACCGTACGCTGCCTGCATTCTTCGATGAATGTCCACTGGTCGACATCCTTCAAATGAAAGAAACTGAATCACAGCTCTTTGAGCTTCTTTGGACGGATTTTCGATCAACCCGGCCATTTTCTCAACGGTCAGAAACAGAACCTATGCATCATGAGACGATAAGCACGTGCTCTTTTATTCATTGGTCAGTACTTATCACATGACTATGACATGATCATGTTCAACGTACGCACTTATGCGCGGTGCGGCACGAACGGATTTCAAATGAACGCCCCTTATATTTGATAAACAAGAACTAAGGTAAGATTGATATACCTGATTGTATGCTTGTTGTATTTGATCAATAAGAGTAAAAGTGAGATTGGTGTACATGATTGTGTGCTTGTAGTATGTGATCAACTAGAACAAAGGTTAGATTGGTATACATGATTGTATGCTTGTAGTATGTAATCAAGAAAAAGAAAGGTGAGATTGATATACATGATTGTATGCTTGTAGTATGTGATCAACAAGAACAAAGGTGAGATTGATATACATGATTGTATGCTTGTAGTATGTGATCAACAAGAACAAAGGTGAGATTGGTATACATGATTGTATGCTTGTAGTATGTGATCAACAAGAACAAAGGTGAGATTGGTATACATGATTGTATGCTTGTAGTATGTGATGAACAAGAACAAAGTGGAGATTGATATACATGATTGTATGCTTGTAGTATGTGATCAACAAGAACAAAGGTGAGATTGGTATACATGATTGTATGCTTGTAGTATGTGATCAACAAGAACAAAGGTGAGATTGATATACATGATTGTATGCTTGTAGTATGTGATGAACAAGAACAAAGGTGAGATTGATATACATGATTGTATGCTTGTAGTATGTGATCAACAAGAACAAAGGTGAGATTGATATACATGATTGTATGCTTCTAGTATGTGATCAAGAAGAAGAAAGGTGAGATTGGTGTACATGATTGTATGCTTGTAGTATATGATCAACAAGAACAAAGGTGAGATTGATATACATGATTGTATGCTTCTAGTATGTGATCAAAAGAAGAAAGGTGAGATTGGTGTACATGATTGTATGCTTGTAGTATGTGATCAAGAAGAAGAAAGGTGAGATTGGTATACCGGATTGATTGAATGATTGAGTTATGAACCGACATCACAGCATTCGGGGCATTCCCATAAGCGCTCCGTCCCCATCCTCATCAGCCAGCAAAGAGTTCCAACACTAATAGTACCAGTAGCTATCTGATTATATGTCCGTCTCCTCTTTCCTCTGAGCGTCGATCGTCGGCCAGATTCCCTCTTCACCCCTCGCTGTCGCATTCTTGCCAGATCATGGTGATCCATTTGCTCCTCCGAGGTGTACACGTGCTCCCACAAGGCTGCAACCACGTCTGCCTTATCATGCATCCAAGTTTTGCAGAGCCAGCCAATCTGTCAGCCTGTTCGTTTCCCAACACATCAGCATGCCCCAGAGAAAAGATCCAGACGATGATTATCACCTGTGACTTCCGAAACGAAGCAAGCCACTCCGCACGAAGCTTGCCTGTTGGTATACCGGATGGTATGTGTGTAGTATGTGATCAAGAAGAACAAAAATACGATCGGTATCCGGATTGTATGCTTGTAGTATGTGATCAGGAAGAACAAATGTGAGATTGGTGTACATGATTGTATGCTTGTAGTATGTGATCAGGAAGAACAAATGTGAGAGTGGTGTACATGATTGTATGCTTGTAGTATGTGTGGGAAAAAGTGGATTTTAATTTTCTTTTAGATGGTTTGGGAAAAAATTTAGGGGTTATTGATCTTGTAATTTTGGTAAAAAAAAATGGAGGGTGACAGGGATATTTTAAAATTCCGAGAAGGTTCTTAAAAAAGTCTGGGGTTTTTTTGTTCCTTCACTTAAAAACATTAAATTTAAAAAATCCCCCGGGGAAAAAATTATTTTCTCACTTTTTTTTTCCCCCCCTTATAAAAACAAACTTTTTGTTTTTTTGGGGCACACATTTACTTGATGTACACAAAACTTTTGGACAAAAAGTTCAGGTATTAACTCAAGATCTGCAGTTACAAAATATATATAGGTGTAATAAACACTATGCATTTTCAGACAGGCATGGGAATGATATGCAGTATTACAACATAGTACCCAGTGAAAAAAAAAAAAACCCCAAAAAACAAAAAAAAACAACCCCCCAAA